>APFE031456811.1:50306-78210 GCA_000404065.3 Pinus taeda
TGTGAAAAATGTTTTGGAGTCGAACATGGAAAGACATCGCCTGATTACCAGCCAATGATGTAAGCTGTTAACAGGCATGAGAGGAATCACCAATAATGACAATGACCCTTAAGGTACTACAGTACAATTCATGTGGTGTGAAAAGGGACTTGGCGTCGAACACCACGTAGAATCACTCGGTCAAAGGCCATTGATATAAACCTACTGCTGAAAGTGAGAAACTTGCCATTAAGGCATGCAAGCTTCAAAGTAATGAAAGGGTTGTTCCTATGTCAACTTCTTGGATAATGAGTTGATGTCAACAAGAAGTGACCCATTGCAGGAGGGCCTTAATGAATCCCACATCAATGAAACGAAACGAAGCAAATGATTTTCTAGGTGAAAACAAATTGATGATACAGGGTTCAGGGTGGTGGTCATGAAGGAGTGAAGCATGAATGTATTGCAGTGGGTGAGACACAAGTGAATTGTCTGAATGACTTCTCTTGAACATATCAGCGACACTGACGATTGATTGGTAGCGTTAACCCCAAATATGGATGGCATGATGGAACAATGGTGAAGACCAGTGAATGGAACAACCCAACCCAGCATGGATGCAGAAGGAAAGTGTCATGTTCAAGAGCGACTTGCTACCAATAAAGTTTCTTCTTGTTTTCCTCCCAATTTTCCCCAGTCATTGCTGACCAGTACCTATTTATTTTTGTCAAGCTTGAGGAGGATAACATATGCTTGTTCTATAATCCACCCTTTGGGCGAACCTGTTGCTATATTTTAGCGAGTCTAGCGACACTGAAACTCGTTCTCATCCATTTTGATGAGTTTGTCGCTATTCGGTTTTAACGAGTTTAACGACAAAGATAACTCGGTCTCTTTCAATTTTAGAGAGTCTGAAAGAAACGGAAAGAAGAATCTGAAGATTATTTTTCGTTGTATAATCCCTTAAGTCCGAAAAAGCGTAAAATAATATGAAAGGGATGAATTTTCGATAGTTTTAATGAGCCGAACAAGACAAGTGCTCGATCTTTTTGTGTAATAATCCCTCAGGTCAAAAAGATTAAAATCTAGAGGAGGGATAACACTTTCGATCTTTTTAACGAGCAGAGAGGCAATCGCTCGGCGTATTTTTCATTTTTTTTACGAGTCAGGTGAAAAGAGCTTATATTAAGACTCATTTTCGAGGGAAGAGTGATGGTTTTGGGGTGTAGCTGTTTCCAGGTAAATTTGGAATCTCCAACACTGCAGTGTTACAAGGATGGCTTAGCAAAATCACTCTTCGCAGATGTTCGAAGGGGTTAAACAACATTATGGGGGTGACTGATCGGCTAAAAACAGAGTGGAGGTGATGGCGAGAACATGACCAAGGCTCAAAAGCTAGCGATAAGGCATTCACAATGGTTATTTACCGGTTCATTTTTTTTAATGAGCTTAAACACTGGGGGAAACACTTGCTCATGACTTATGTTTATTTCTTAACGAGCTTGAACTATGAGCTAAAAATGCTCATGCGGAGTTTATTTTTTAACGAGCTTGAACTCTGCAACAAAATTGCTCACCAGTCGTATGATAAGAATGTCTCATTCAAGATGCCATTTTTTATGGAGCTTGCACCTTTCGAAGCTTTGCTCCAGAGCCTCTTGTATGCATGCTAGGAACGACCAACTATGCCTCTCTACTTAACTACTAATATCACCATCAAGGCTAGGTTGGACAATGTTTCCTTTACTTTGCCGGCGCGCAGATTGCCCCTGCAAAGATGGATGGTTTCAGCCATTCACCTGACCTAGGTGGTTGAAGTCAGCAGAATAATAGAGCTAAAGTTAGCTGTTCATTTCTCGCTTGCTTACAAAAGGTTTGCATGCCCCCAGGTATAGCGAAAAATTTCCAGGTTACCAAGAAAGTTCCATCCACATAGCAGACAGAAAGCTTCCTTGGCGATGTCTACCAAGATAGACAAAGGGGAGTAGTACGATCGCATGCCACTCAGCATAACCTCAACGAAGGTATTGTATTCCAGTCCAATCCCATTCCTGTGAGGACGGGCATCAGACTAGTCATATATCCCTTGCGGAAATCCACTCTATACCCAATGTTTTCCTGCCAAAACAGACCATAGTGCATGCCCCCTGGGTTTCAGTGACATCTTCCTGAATCACTCGCGCTCATCAGGTGGACGAACTGGAGATCGATGAGACAATTCTTGCATGAAAAGACCATTTAGGGATGACATTTGACTATTTGCAATGTGTGATCCGGGGAATGACATTTGGTCCATGAGGTTGACCATTCTGCCTTTGTGCGGAAAACACATTACTCTAAAGAGTGAGGAGACAATGGCTCCCATGCAATAAATATAGTCGCGTCCAAGGAGTAGATTATAACCTAAAGATCCTTGAACTACCATAACGTTCATGTGAACAGTTTTCCTTCTCAAAGTAATGGGCACATTTGGAAGGATCCCTAAAGGTCGACTCGTTCCCTTGTCGAAGCCTGTTAGTTTTCTCATTTCAGGTAAAAGCGATGGCGAACTAAGCGCTTTCCAAGCAGTTGAGGAAAGGATACTCACAGAAGCTCCTTCATCAATGATGGTACCAACCATGACCATTCTGTAAGCTTGTACAATGATTCTAAATGGTACACTGGCTGGTAAATGGGGTCTGCCTAGTAGATTCCAGTCAAAGGAAGCAACTAGGTTGCTTGGTGGTGGGACCGAATAGACGGCCAGATATGACTCTGATGAACTTCCTTCTTGCGGTAAAGGAATGGGAGGACTGCTCCCAAGCTCATCGAAGTCAGTGTTGATGAAAATAATTTGAACGGTGTCGTTCTCTTTCTCTTCAGTGACGGTATCGTTTGAAGATGAACACTCTGAAGGTAATACCGGGTCAAATACTATATTGACCCTTTGACTTTCGTCTGGTATGGATTCCGAGGGTTCATTTTCAATGATAGGTGCTTCGACTGACCACAAGGATGGGCCAGCCGGATTTTCAACCGGTGGAGGGTTCGGTAAGAGTTTTCGATATCCAGGAGGAAGTCGTAGCAGTGAAACCGGACGATTATCCAAAACTCTTTTAGCCTCTTCAAGGAAGGGACAACGGTGGATGGCATGATCACCTTCACACAACTTACAAGGAAGTTTAGGATTCCTTCTTTGTCCATGTGCTTCACTTTCACTGGTTGATGGTGAGCATTCAACATGATCACAGAGGTTGATGCTACTGGATTGTGCAAACGAGGAGACCAGTCCCTTAAGTTCTGAGGGATGTAGGGAATATTCTTGGTGATAGTGGTCTCCATTGCAAATGACACAAGGAGATTTAGGTTTTGACTGTGCGGTGTGTGAATTTTCGCTAGACGATATTCAGTTGCTCCCTTTCGATTTTGGTTCCTTTTTCTTCTTTTCATTTTTCTCTTTCTGCTTCTTCTTCTTCTTAGTTACTTGACTTTTAGCTTTATCGGCTTTATCAAGCGAAGAGGAAGGAGGAGAGGGAGAAACATATGAAGGAGAAGGTTGGGAGACAACTTTAGTGTCTTCTAGTTGTTGATTAGACTGTTCAGGAATTACGAGATTCTGAACGACAGAGGTAGAGAAGAGCCAGACCGGCAAACCAATTGTCAATCCTGGAAGTGACAAAGTGGCCATATGGGGTGGACCAACATCTCCCCAAGAGGAGAAGGGACTAGGATTTCCTTCACGGGGAAATCCTTGGTTGGTAGACTCCATTTTCTAAACCTGAAGATCAACAGGGGAATTTGTGACGTTATTCCGATTAAAATAAATTTTTAGACGCTTGGACACAACTTGTTTTTTCAATTTTAAAGAGTCGAGGAAAAACAAAAGATGACTCTAGTCGCCTGCGATTTTTATCGAGTTTGAAGTGACAAGCGCTCAGAGGAACTTTTCCTGTAAGGAGTCTGAAAAGGAGCAAAATGGACTTCTCTGGAGATCTAGGCAGAGAGGATTACCAAATCAATCATAAAACTACAGAATAATTTTTACGGTATGGCAGTCAATCTTCTCGAATGCTCTGTTCGGTGCATTACGATCGATAGGGAAGAATACACGGCTTCCTAAGGATAAAGGATGCAACCTATTGTGGTCTCCCAATATATACGCGACGATACGTGGGAGCACAAGTCCGTACTGGCACTTGCCATCTCAGAGTGGAGGAATCACTCAACCAGCACTGAAAGCAACAGCTACCAGGCTTTACGATGTCGGAATATGTCTCTAGCCTAGACCTCTAGATGTTGTGCGTTAAGTTCCAAAGCGTTGTTAGATTCATTGGATTTATTTTAAGTTGACCTTGCTTAGTAGTTTGCCTTTCAGGTTCACCACATGATGTATGTATAATTCCTAAAATGCAGTCTAAGATGATAAACAAATGTTTTTATCTTCTTTCAGCAATGAAAATCCTAGCTACTAAAGGGAAGAAAGTCAAGCATCTTTTCTTCATAGAGCACAGAGCACACGCTAAAATGCACAGTCCTAAATCAAGCCAAGCATTCAAAATGCAAATGCACATGCATGTAGTTGTTTTTCAGCTCTCTTAATGTGTGAATGACGTTAAGAAAGCTATGTGTAAAACTAAATTACTTTTAAAGTGATTGTACTTGACAAAATTCTTTTTCAAAACAAAGTGAAAGCAAAAGAGACACTTTGCGATTTTGAAATGGAAATTACTTTTCGACACTTTAAAACTAGTAATTCAAATCCTATGCAATAGTAACTGTATAATCGACTATCTAAAACAATGAAATTCCTTTCTAAAATTGAAAATGACAGCTACAAAACTTTCAAATCTAGAGGCGACAGTTCGACTATGCTACTTTTTGCAAAAGAGAACTAAAACGACGCACAATACATAAAAAACGTTTATAGTTCTTTGCACTATGGTGGCGGAATAATGCAACAGAAGCGGGTATTCACAGAAGTACACTGATTACAGGTAGCAAAACTCTTGAATAAGACTGAAAATAGTGAAAACAATCCACAGTCGGAGGGTAAATTCAATCCTCCCTGACCATCGCACCTGTTACAGAGTGAACTCAGTATGCAACGCGCCTACTCCATTCAGGAAGTGCGATGCATACAGGTTGCCTTGAAGGCAAGGTGCGATGGTAGTAGTGCGAGACTTTGAACAAGATTTCGCTCACAGTTTGCAATCTAGTTCAGGTGTTTAGGCTGAATAAGTAAGGATCAATGTATGTAAAACACAGGGGTGATCTGAGAGGTTACTAGAGCCACCACTTAGGGCAATTATATTGCTTGTAGATCTACTGTTTAATTCATAAACAAAACACGGAGATTGACTGAAGCAACATTGATCTACTTTGCATTTGTATTACAAATGTAGTTTGAAGGCTAGCTGGCTTGACTTCAGGCTTCATCTGTATGTTTATAAAAGAAACAAGGATAGATAGGCTAACAAGCAATCTAGTCGCTCCCCAGTGGAGTTGCCATTTTGTTATACAGGAATAGTGTCCACTCGGATGTTGCTATTCCCACTAAGATGGGTGGCTATCTTAGAAACAAACAATCAAAGTCTACTATTGATTCCTTTTATGAAAATATATGAGAGGAGAACCAAGAGGGCCAACCTTAGTCTTGCGCTCGATTTCCCCTCCTTCTTGCTAGAGTTTTTTCTGCTTCTTCTTTGTTTTCTCAGCTTCAAAAGGACCTATGGAATCACAACAACATACTATTATGCAAGAAAAAAGGATCTAAATTCATAAATAATGCAGGATCAAATGTGCATTAACCATATACAAGCATATATAAGCAAGTACACAAGAATATGGAAGGAAACAAGAATAGCTTTATTCAGATGAAAAGTAGCAAGAAGATTACAACCATGTGCTCTGACCCAGCATCATCCTCCAGCTAAGAAGCCCTTCTTCACCTCAAGCAAAGCTAGATCACCCAACACTGTGAATGTACACCAGAATACCAACAACACTTCTCTATAATATACAAAATTCCAGCCTCTGGATCTCTGTGATGAGGGATCCATATATGGATGATTACAGAGAAGTGAGTCATCTTTTGGGATCTTGATTAGTGTCTTCTCTCTGATAGTTCTTGCTTCCACTTGGAGAATGATGATCTCTTACTCATCCCTAGTCGAAAATGAAGTGGCAAGTGTCAGAGGGGAAGCTTCTGGAAGATTCCATGATCTTCCACCTCGCATTTTTGTTCCTACCATTTGTCCATTCCCAACCATTGCACCCTACAGAGGAGCAAAACAGTATGCATCATACCCTCTGCATTGAGCTTTCAGTATGGTCCAGTTTTGACCATTTATGAGCAGATTTCAGTGGAGAAGTTCTGGGAGATGATGTCATCAATTGACCTTGTTCCTTTAGGTAGTGAAGCAACACTTTTAGGGACTTAAGAGCCCTCAGTTTATGGACATTTATGATTGGGGTTGAAGTGCCCAAAAATGTCTATAACAGAGGTGGAACTCCATTAAGTACTACAGAGAGGAGAATATGTAGCTATGAGAAATCATCTAGTGTTACAATCAAAATAAATTACCAAAATAAAAGGAAAGAGAAATATTTGATGCAAAAATAATTTAAGAAGGAAAAACCTCCTACATTTGACCAAGATGCCAATAAGGATGATAAAGTAGAAGCATGATTATTAGGAATTAAGAAGTGTTTAAGGGTGCATTATTAATCTGATAATATGAAAATAGGAGTATCCACCTTAAGCACTTTGTGGTGTAAAGCTCATTGTTTCGAAAGTTTGTGGGAAAATGTATATCCATGGTAAGGCATGATGTGGCCAAGGCCAGGTGAAATCCCCATATGATTTTGAAATCTTATGTGCACTTGGGTCATGATTACTCAAGGCACAAGTTAGGCATATTAGTCATCTAAGGACTCACTTAACCTAGAAAATAAAAAAAAGAGTATCGATTTTCAGTCTCAAAGGAAAGGCTGATTATTGGTGGGAAGACTTGAGGAAGGTTAATGACATAAGAGAAAAGGAGTTGTCCTAGAGGAGATTTGAGAGACATTTTTGAGAAAAATATCTATTTAAAGATAATATGACATGAAGGTCAAGGAGTCCCATGAGAAAAAGCTATCGTAATTGACAATTGATGCGTACATCAACAAAATATTTGAGTTGCATAGATGTGTGCCTTACAAAATTAATGCCAAGGTTTAGACCCAAAGGTATCACAGTGGATTTCCAAAGGCTTATAGAGACATACTAGAGTTTGATGAGCCAAAGACTTTAGAAGAAACCACACGAAGATGAAGGATTAATATGAAAAATCCAAACATAAGACTAAGTTTTGGATTGATTGAGAAGTAAGAGGTAATCCTAGATTTAGAGGAGAAGGGGAGAAAAATTCAGGACATCAACCAAGAGAAATAAATGTGAAGTTTAACACTCCTTTCAAGGATGAGTTTTAGCCAAAACCTACTACTGTTAGTAGTGACCAGTTTTCCAATCCTAGAGGAGAGAAAGTCAAGGCGTTCCGAAGAGGAATGGTGCAATGATGGACATGTGTAGAGAACCAGTTACTGAGGGATTATTCTCAACATGAGAAAAATGGTCCAAGGTTGTACAATTGCAAGAAGAAGATACAGTTAATGATGTGACTCATAACTTTCCATGAATCTATGTCACATTGGACAACAAATAGGCTCATCATCAATATTCAATGATCGAGATGGAAGGTATGGTTATTTATTAACATGTTTCAAGTTTGATTGAATCACTATATAATTTCAACTATGTTAGCCCAAAATGCATGGAAAAGTGTGCATTATAGAATAAATCCCGCAAGGAACCATATTTGGTTTAGCTAGTTGCCACAATCGACAGGTGAATTACAAATGTACTGAAATTGGAATTTTTCCTAATAAGGAGATGATTCAAGTGTCTCAAGGACATAAAGTTACCCCAATTTCCCTGTCTAATGCACCCATGTTAATATGAGAGGGAAATGTCTAGATAGGAACTCTTAAAATAGGTCTTGTCATTAACTTATTTTTTATATTCTCAAATTCTCCCTAGCATGGATCTCTCCAACAAACTCAATATCTTTGGTGAGTGATGTAAAAAAAGGAGATGCAATATTACTAACATATTTTATAAATCTAGGATAGTATGTCTAAGATGAGATTAGATGTTTAGCAGAAAACTTTGAAAAGTGGCATGGCCATTACATATGCCAAATAATAAAAATTCACCAAAGGATAGTTGTGAGTGGTTTCATCTTAGTCTTTAGGACTTATTCAAATCTACTAAGAAGGAAAATAACATTTTTTGGAAATAAAATCAAAGACATGGTCAATGAAGAGAAAGGAAAAATGATATTTTTGTGTGGATTTATTAAGTTCTTTGTAGTCAACAGAGATTATTTCTTTTCCATTTCTCTTGGGAGAAATAACCACATGAGATATCATTCACTATAAGCAATTGGATAGATGAACTTATCATTTAATAATTTCTTTAATTCTTCCTTCACAATATATTTAAAGTTAGAATTCCATTTCTTTTGATGGTGATGAATAGACATGTGACCCCCCTTTGTGGTGAGTGCACACAGAAACATGTACTCCGTTAATACCCTTGTAATCCCATGAAAAGGAATCAATGTATTGTCTTTAGTTAGTGAGCAAATGATCCTCGTGTTTAGCTGAAAGTGAGTAGTTGATTTTAATAGTTTTGAGGGGTTGATTTCTACCATCTTCAAGTTGTTTTGATCAAAACTGATGGTAAATAATTATGCCTCTAGATTCTCCTGGTATGAACTATGCCACCCTAGGGATGACCCTTCTTTTATCCCATCAATGTTCATAGCAAAAAAATATTGGTTTTGTAGAAAATTATGAATTAAACAATCTTTATGACCCTTCTTGCTACTAATGGTGGTTTCTATTGTACACATAGTATTGGGTGATGAGATCTTAGAATCTGCCTCTTCTTATTCTACTAGTGTTTGAAATTCATCATAAACAACATATTGAGTTGGGGTATATAATACAAGCTATTTTGGGGATTATGAATTGGTGATTGTCATGCTTCCAACCCCACAACTCATATTCACCATAAATCCAACTTGAAATACACTATACAAAACCCATGTTTTCAGCTTCAAGTTGTAGAAAAAAAATAATATTCAATGTATTATAAAAATAATGGATGGTAAAATTGGTCATATTTTTTAATAATCATGTCCAAATGGTTGAAAATTAAGCTTTATGCTTGGATTATCCCTGAAATATTCCCAAAACATCCCAGAAAGCTACCAAGAAATCCTTGAAATATGCCAAAAATATCTCTGAAAAACTAGCTCAAAACTTCTTTACAACCAACAAATTCTCAATGAAATCTCTAGTAGTGTCCAAAACTCCCAACACTAGGAAACTAGGTAAGTGGGTTTTTTTGTGATATGGGTCCTATAAAAATGATCCAGTCATCTCGGGATATAATTGAATTATCATGATCCAAAAAATTCTTCTATAATTTCTGAGTATATCTAATTTGGTTTTCATAAACAAATGATTTGTTCTTTAAGATAATTTATTTTCATTATACTTGTTTCTACAAATTTATTTTTAAATTTTTTTATAGTTTTTTATAACAAGTTTAATGTATAAGCATTATGATCATAATTTCAGCTACAATGAAGCTTACAATCAGCAAGAAGCTCTAGGGACATGTGGGTTATGAAGCTCACTTATGTGAGACATGTGGGTTATCAAGCTCAATGATGTTCTAGCTCACACTGAGTTGCGTGAGATGAAACTTCCTAGTTGATGGGTGTCAGCGCACTATTATATGAGTCTAGTCTTTGAGCTTGTGGAGGAAATCTACTCTGTGTATAATTTTTTTCAAATATTAATATAAAATCTGAGTAGCACAACATTTGGTGGTTTTTTTCCTTAGTAGGGGTTTTCCACCAGAACACTTATATCCTCTTGGATGGATATATATTGATATTGTTCATGGTGTTTATTCTAGTTTTACATGCTATATTTGTGATTTGATGATGTGTTACTGATCTTTAGAGTGTTTTGATGAAAATTTAAAAATTTAATGAAAATTATATCATTATTGATTCAATACCCCCCTCTCAATAGTGAGTCCATTTCCAATGCAATCAGAGTTAGTGCCTAGATTTACACCATAATACAAAAAAAAGGCTTTGGTACTTTTTCTTGTGGAAGGATTTCCACATTAAATCATTGTGTTCAAATGTTATTTGATTTTTTCTTTCTCATGTGTTGTTGAACGATTTACAATTGAATACATAATTGCTTAAGGTAGAAAGGAAAATTTATAAATCATTGATTCACTCACCCCTCTCAACAATTCCTGATTCCCATCACTTTTATGATTTTGGACTTTTTTAACATGTTTGGAAAAGGAAATGATATGTATTACTTAATTTAAATAGAAAATGTTGATAATATGAATTTTTTGTCTTACAATTATTTTTACTAGTAGTTATATAGTCTAACAATTCATGATTGCATAATGCCTCTATGGAGCTTCCTCACACTTCATGCCCTAATTCCCCCCTTACCATATGTAAAACAAGTATGTTGTAGTTCTTTACTGGTAGAACTATTCTTCTACTTGAGAATATAAAACCTACTTATTTAAATTTCAAAATATTCTTGAAAATCCAATAAATTTATTAATTTTTAAAATATTTCAAAATCTACTATCAATAAAAATGACCAAACCAAATTCTCGGCAATTCACATCCAAATTCCTCTCCATGCAACATATTCAAACTTCAATACCAATTAGAACATGTGAAAATTTAGGCTTTAGTTTCTTGGATTAGATTGTTTGAGTTACAAGTCATTGCATATTGTTAAAAGGGTTGTCCATGTTAACAAGAAAATGACATTAGCAATAAAACACTTAATAGTAAACAACACACAAAGCATAACGTCCTCTAGGGGTGACTACAAAGATAACAAGCAAACAAATGAAATGGAGAGAAATAAGGTGTGACATATGCTTTTATGGGTGAGATATTTCTTTCACATATTAGGAATCAATTTCAGAGTGTGGTAGGATACCCTGGGAGTTATACTATAGAGGAGAAGCAACATGAGCTAGGTTTCGGCTACCTAGGGAGGTATAATTTAAGGCAGACTCCATCAAGAGTTGGGAAGCATGAATTAAGGATTATTGGTGCAGAAGAAAACAAAACTAGAAAAGGCATAGGAAGGAAAGTACAGGTATAGTGAGAGGTGGAACTCCACAAACTACGCTAGAGAGGAGAATATGTAGCTATAAGAAATTGTCTAGTGTTGCAACCAAAAGAAATTACCAAAAGAAAAGGAACGAGAAATATTTGATGGAAAAATAATTTAAGAAGGAAAAGCTTCCTATAGTTCAAAAAGAGATCAAGAAGGATGAGAAAGTACAAGCATGATTATTGGGAATGAATATGTCTTTAAGGGTGCATTATTAGTATGATAATATGAAAGAGAGAGTATCCACTTTTCGTCACTTGGTGGCGTAAAGGTCATTGGTTCGAACGTTTGTGGGAAAAAATCTATCCATGGTAAGGCATGGCATGGTTGAGGCAAGGTGCAATCCAGTGGTTATTTTGCTGGTTATTTTGATCCTTATCATTCTGCTGAGGACGCTCCGGTTTTATAGCCCTCAGGGGACATGGTTGTATGTGTGGGATAATCTCCGTGACACATGAAAAATGAAGGTGGTTTCATGCCGCGCTTGGTCAGTCACGTAACAAACAAACAAAATAATTAAAAAATTTAAGTAATCATTTCAAAATAATTAAAAAAAATATGCATTTCTCATACTTGAACATTAAAAATTATAACTTTTATAGGAGGGATTTATATTTTAATTCATTATTTCATTATGCATTTCTCACACCTCACAAGTTAAAAGGAGTTAGTCATATTTTAATTTAGTTTTTGTTTGTTTATGATTGAAAATCTATAATTAGTGTAGATATATAAATTAAATTATTACAATCATAGAAATGCCCATTAGCATAAAAACACTTACTACATGATACATGTCATGTTGATAAAACTTTTAAAAAATCATAAAAATTAACTAAATTATATTTTTATTTGAAATTACTATTATTTTATTATTAACTATAAAGAATTAATATACAAGTCAAACATTTAAATAAACATGGGAAAAGTTTTTTAACCATGGAAATTTACTCCCACTTTAGGATTTGTTACAATACCATGAACCTGCCCAAAACCACAACTCACTTCATATCACACTTGTTCATATTAAATTTTTTTAGTTAACCAATTTAATTAAAAAACAAAACAGGGCATAACTACTTTGCACATAAATCTAAATTTTTGAGTTGTGTATACTACTATGAATATTTTAACTGGACCTAAAATCCCTATTGTCCACCTAATAATATACATCAAATCATGCATAAACATCAAAATAATTACCTCATAGTACACCTTAGATTTCTACAAGTTAAAATTAGCATAATATTAATGGGAAAATGCATGAAAAACAACCAAAGTTGAAGATTATGCCCTCTACCAAGGGATTTAGTTAGTTGGAGAAAAGAAGGTAACATCTCTCATTATTTTGGGAGACTCCCTCCTCAATCAACATTCGGTAGAGAGCTCCTCTCTAAGGGAATAAAACATTAGAAATTACTATGAAAATAATTAAGAAAGCAACGAGAGGGTTCTTTCAATAAAGATGTGGAATTATGTGCTAATAAAGGGTGTGGCCAAATGAGTCCTTGTCCTCTCCATCAGAGCTAAATGAATTGACATTAAATAGTTATAAAGAGTTGCATTATCAATCAATCAGTTATAGTATGACATGTAAACTTCATTTTTTACTGGGCTAGTTTTGTAATATATATACCTACAAATTTTTTTTATGTTCTCCATTTTGGAGTGTCTCTAGAAAAGCTTGTAGTTTTGTTGGATAAGGGGGATCATAAATAATTTTTTAATATATACAGATGTATTTCTTGATGGATTCGCTGTGATGTAGGCACAAACTTCCATTTAAATACAAACTTCTCATTCTAGTTACAAAAAAAGATACAACTTAGATTTTTATTGCACCAATATGAACTTTATAACTTAGTATGAGGGAGATGTTGTCACGTAATGTTACATTTAAAAATAATAAAATAATAATTAAAAAAATTAGTAATAGGAAAAACATATCAATGTTGGCCATACATGTCCTTGGGGAAGAAACACAAATGGTGATGGAAGTAATGTGAAATCTGTGATAACAGAGAGATCCAGTGTTCAAATCTTCTTAGTCGTGACCTCGTTTACGAAGAGGAGGACACATCACTGACCCCAAAGGTTTATTAGTAGTTACGTGTGAGTTGCGCTGTTCTACCAAGCACCGAGAGGGACCAAATATCTCAACATGCAAATCTATGATACCCCTCGTGCAATAAATTTTTGCAAATACAATTATTTATATTTAATTATAAATATTTTTGAGTTATTGACACGGGGCTAAGAGTAATGTTGGATAACATATCTGAAGCTTAATATATTGTCATGAATAAGTATTATTCACTTATTTGTTATTTTTAAAATACAAGAGGAGCCGCCACATGAGAAGTTAGACTCCCTACTGTCAAGAAAAAAATAGAATTGGTTATGGTCCAATAGAGGACATCAACTCATAAAAAGAAAAACCTCCATTTAAAACAAAATTAGATGGTTCATTTTTGTTCTTACCACGAGAGTTCTAACAAATCGAAATTTTGAAGCAAACAATTACAATCATGGGCATGGCTATACTGAGTCTACATACACATCTCATGTAAGATATAAAAGAAACCTACATCAGGGAAAGATAGGAGGTTAGGTAATTGTAGCACTTGGTGTATGTGATGCAGGAGGATCGGAGCACCCTTAATCAAAATATAAATTCAAAGCTGTGAAAAAGGAGACGTGGACAAAGGTCTGAAAAGGGGTGTTAATTTCCATTAAATTTAGTTAAAATGATAAATTTATTCCATCAAAGATAAAATCCATATGCTTCTAGAAGATTTGATTTGTTCTCAAAATATGCCATGTAATTAAAAAGGAGCGATTCCAAGGGATTGTTAAGCGGTTTCAGGAGGAAATTGTGGATCCTAGATGACCTACGCTATTGTAATCTCCATTAAAAAGTAAAGTCTATTCTTTGTGGAAAAAAAACCAACTACAATGTAGATCTACAAGTGAGGACTAGAACCTTGGAAGGCCCCAGAAATGTAATATCCAGCTTGTGATTTTAAATAAGAATATGTGTATTTTTATGTATTCTGGACAGTTCTGGATCATGTGTTATAGTTGTGGGGTTTTAAATAAGATTCAGTTTTAAACATTTTTTTTTGTGAAGAAATGATGATTGGGAATTCAGTTATATTTGTCATTGTTTGTTTGGGTGTGTTTTTTCGTGAGGCTTGATTCTAGATATGCATGAAGATTGTTTTAATATAGTAGTGTGTGTTGAGATCCTGTCACGGAAATCAAGCGAGAGAAGGACAGTCAACAGGTTATATCGTATTCAGCCAAAGTCCTCTAACACAGATTGCACTCGGGCGGAAAGGTTTGGGAATTACGATTTAAATACTGCAATCAGAGTGCACAATGCAAATTAATTCAATTTTTCATGGGCCATAACCCACATGTCTGCGAATTAGTGTAAAGATGCAGCTTTTTTGCATCAAAGTGGTATCAGAGCAAAAGAATATTTTGCATGCATTGGAAAGAAGTATGATTATATTGCGGATTAGTCAGCGTTGGTCTTTATTTTTTGTGCAGGTAGTAGCAGAGGAAGGTAAGAATATTTGCAGCGACCTAGAGCATGTAGTGCTCATATTGTTCCAGAGGAGAGAACCAGAGAGATCCCAAAAGACTGAGCTCAAAGGAGAGAAGTTTAGTGAGGTATCATGTAGTAGGGAGGACATGCTACTACAGAGGTTTTGTTGCAACTCATGAATGTTGTTATGAGAGACCAATAAGGCATATGACCAAGAGGTCACAAATTTTTTGTACCTCGGGAGTGTGATGTAGGAGCATCAGAGCACCCTTAATCAAAATTTAAATTCAAAGCTTTGAAAGAGGAGATGTGGACAAAGATCTGAAAAGGGGGGTTAATTTCCATTAAATTTAGTTAAAATGATAAATTAATTCCCTCAAAGATAAAATCCATATGTTTTTAAAAGATTTGGTTTATTCTCAAAATATGCCATATAATTAAAAAGGCGTAATTCCATGGAATTGTTAAGCAATTTCGGTAGGATGTCATGGATCCTATATGATCCATGCTATTGTAATCTCTTTTAAAAAGTAAAGTCTATTATCTGTGGAAAAAAAATCCATCTACAATGTAGATCTGCGAGTGAGGACCAGAACCTTGGAAGGCCCCAAAAATGTAATATCCAGCTTGTGATTTTAAATAAGAATATGTGTATTTTTATGTGTTCTGGATAGTTCTAGATCATGTGTTATAGTTGTGGGGTTTTAAATAAGATTCAGTTTTAAACATATTTGTTTTTTTTGTGAAGAAATGACGGTTGGGCATTCAGTTATATTTGTCATTGTTTGTTTGGGTGTCTTTGTTCATGAGGCTCGATTCCAGATCTGCGTGAGGATTGTTTTAAGACAATAGTGTGGGTTGAGATCTTGTCACAGAAATCAAGTGAGAGATGGAGGGTCAAGGAGTTATATCATATTCAGCTAAAGTCCTTTAACGTAAATCGGTTTCGGGCGGAAAGGTTTGGGAATTGCGATTTAAATACTGCGACCAAAGTGCACAATGGAAATTAATTCAATTTTTCATGGGCCATAACCCACAGGTCCACGAATTGTGTAGAGATGTAGCTTTGTTGCATCAAAGTGGTATTAGAGCAAAGGAATATTTTGTGTCCATTGAAAAGAAGTATGATTATATTGCAGATTTGTTACCGTTAGTCTTTATATATTTGTGCAGGTAGTAGGAGAGGAAGTTGAGAAGATTTGTAGTAGCCTAGAGCATGGAGTGCGCATATGGTTCTAGAGGAGAGAACCAGAGAGATGTAAAAAGGCTGAGCTCAGAGGAGAGAAGCTTATTGAGGTATCATGTAGTAGGGAGGACTTGCTACTGAAGATGTTTTTTTGCAACTCACAAATGTTGTTACGAGAGACCAAGACTGCATATCACTAGGAGGTCATAAAAATTTTTGTACCTCGAGAGTCTGATGTAGGACCATCGGAGCACCCTTAATCAAAATTTATATTCAAAGCTCTAAAAAAGGATGCATGGACAAAGATTTGAAAAGGGGCATTAATTTCCATTAAATTTAGTTAAAATGATAAATTTATTCCCTCAAAGCCAAAATCCATATTTTTCTAAAAGATTTGATTTGTTCTCAAAATATGTCATGTAATTAAAAAGGAGCGATTCCAGGGGATTGCTAAGCGATTTGAGGAGGAAATCGTGGATCCTAGATGATCCACGCTATTGTAATCTCCTTTAAAAAGTAAAATCTATTCTTTGTGGAAAAAAAATCCAGCTACAATCTAGATCTACAAGTGACGACCAAAACCTTGGAAGGCCCCAGAAATGTAATATCCAGCTTGTGATTTTAAATAAGAATATGTGTACTTTTATGTATTCTGTATAATTCTTTATCATGTGTTATAGTTGCGGGGTTTTAAATAAGATTCAGTTTTAAACATATTTTTTTTGTGAAGAAATGACGATTGGGCATTCAGTTATATTTGTCATTGTTTGTTTGGGTGTGTTTGTTTGTGAGGCTCGATTCCAGATTTGAATGAGGATTGTTTTAAGATAGTAGTATGGGTTGAGATCTTTTCATAGAAATCAAGTGAGAGATCTATGGTCAAGAGGTTATATCATATTTAGCGAAAGTCCTTTAATGCAGATCGCACTCGAGCGGGAAGGTTTGGGAATTGCGATTTAAATACAGTGATGAGAGTGCACAATGCAAATTAATTCAATTTTTCATGGGCCATAACCCACATGTCAGCAAATTTGTGTAAAGATGCAACTTTGTTGCATCAAAGTGGTATCATAGCAGAAGAAGATTCTGCATGCATTGGAAAGAAGTATGATTATATTACGGATTAGTCAATGTTGGTCTTTATTTTCTGTGCAGGTAGTAGCAAACGAAGGTTAGAATATTTACAGCGGCCTAGAGCATGTAATGCTCATATTGTTCCAGAGGAGAGAACCAAAGAGATGCCAAAATATTGAGCTCAGAGGAGAGAAGGTTAGTGAGGTATCATGTAGCAGTGAGGACATGCTACTGCAGAGGTTTTGTTGCAGCTCATGAATGTTGTTACGAGAGACCAAGAAGGCATATGACCAGGAGGTCATAAAATTTTCGTACCTTAGGAGAGTGGTGTAGGAGCATCGAAGCACCCTTAATCAAAATTTAAATTCAAAGTTGTGAAAGAGGAGACGTGAACAAAGATCTGAAAGGGGCGTTAATTTCCATTAGATTTAGTTAATATGATAAATTAATTCACTCAAAAGTAAAATCCATACGATTCTAGAAGATTTGGTTTGTTCTCAAAAGATGCAATATAATTAAAAATATGTGATTCCACAGAATTGTTAAGCAATTTCAGGAGGAAATCATGGATCCTAGATGATCCACACTATTGTAATCTCTTTTAAAAATTAGAGTCTATTGTTTGTGGAAAAAAAATCCATCTACAATGTAGATTTGCGAGTGAGGAACAGAACCTTGGAAGGCCCCAGAAATTTAATATCCGACTTGTGATTTTAAATAAGAATCTGTGTATTTTTATGTATTTTGGATAGTTCTAGATCATGTGTTATAGTTGTGGGGTTTTAAATAAGATTCGGTTTTAAACATATTTATTTTTTTTATGAAGAAATGATGGTTGGGCGTTCAATTATATCTGTCATTGTTTGGTTGGGTGTGTTTTTTCATGAGGCTCGATTCGACATATGCGTGAGGATTGTTTTAAGACAATAGTGTGGGTTGAGATGTTGTCACAAAAATCAAGCGATACATGGATGGTCAAAGAGTTATATCGTATTCGGCTCAAGTCCTTTAACGTAGATAGCACTCGGGCAGAAAGGTTTGGGAATTACGATTTAAACACTGCGACTGGAGTGCACAATGGAAATTAATTCAATTTTTAATGGGCCATAACCCACAGGTCTGCGAATTCTATAAAGATGTAGCTTTGTTGCATCAAATTGGTATTAGAACAGAGGAATATTCTGTGTGCATTGGAAAGAAATATGATTATATTGCATATTAGTCAGTGTTGGTCTTTATATTTTTGTGCTGGTAGTAGCAGAGGATGTTGAGAAGATTTGTAGTGGCCTAGAACATGGAGTGCTCATATGGTTCCAGAGGAGAGAACGAGAGAGATGCCAAAAGACTGAGCTCAGAGGAGAGAAGCTTAGTGAGGTATCATGTAGTAGGGAGGACTTACTACTGCAGACGTTTTGTTGCAACTCAAGTATGTTGTTGCGAGAGACAAAGAAGGCATATGACCAAGAGATGATAAAATTTTTGTACCTCGGCAATCTAATGCAGGAGCATCAAAGAACCCTTAATCAAAATTTAAGTTCAAATCTATGGAAGAGCAGACATGGACAAAGATCTTAAAAGGTGCATTAATTTCCATTAAATTTAGTTAAAATGATAAATTTATTCCCTTAAAGGTAAAATCCATATGTTTCTAGAAGATTTGATTTGTTCTCAAAATATGCCATGTAATTAAAAATGAGCGATTCCAATGGGATTGTTAAGCGATTTTGGGAGGAAATCGTGGATCCTAGATGATCCATGCTATTGTAATCTCTTTTAAAAAGTAAAGTCTATTCTTTGTGGAAAAAAAAGCCATCGACAATGTAGATCTGCGAGTGAGGACCAGAAACTTGGAAGGTCCCAGAAATGTAATATTTGGCTTGTGATTTTAAATAAGAATCTATGTAATTTTATGTATTCTAGGCATTTCTAGATCATGTGTTATAGTTACGGGGTTTTAAATAACATGCAGTTTTAAACATATTTTTTTTTCTGAAGAAATGACGGCTCGACGTTCAGTTATATTTGTCATTGTTCTTTTGGGTGTGTTTGTTTGTGAGGCTCGATTCCAAATCTACATGAGGATTGTTTTAAGATAGTAGTGTGTGTTGAGATTTTGTCACAGAAATCAAGCGAGAGATGGACAGTCAAGGGGTTATATCGTATCCAGCCAAAGTCCTTTAACGCAGATCGCACTCGGGCAGAAAGGTTTGGGAATTGTGATTTAAATACTGCGATGAGAGTGCACAGTGCAAATTAATTCAATTTTTCATGGGGCATAACCCACATGTCCGCAAATTGTCTTTTCATTTTTGTGCTTGTAGTAGCAGAGGAAGGTGAGAATATTTGAAGCATCCTAGAGCATGGAGTGCTCATATGGTTCCAGAGGAGGGAACTAGAGAGATGCCAAACGAATGAGATCATAGGGGAGAAGCTTAGTGAGGTATCATGTAGCAGAGAGGATGTGCTATTGCAAATGTCTTGTTGTAGCTCACGAATGTTGTTATGAGACACCAAGAAGGAATATGACTAGGAGGTCATAAAATTTTTGTACCTCACGAGTCTGATGTAGGAGCATCGGAGCACCCTTAATCAAAATTTAAATTCAAAGCTGTGAAAGAGGAGATGTCGACAAAGATTTGAACAGGGGCATTAATTTCCATTAAATTTAGTTAAAATTATATATTTATTCCCTCAAAGGTAAAATCCATATGTTTCTAGAAGATTTGATTTGTTCTCAAAATATGCCATGTAATGAAAAGGGAGCAATTCTAAGGGATTGTTAAGTGATTTCGGGAGGAAATCGTGGATCCTAGATGATCCACGCTATTGTAATCTCTTTTAAAAAGTAAAGTATATTCTTTGTGGAAACAATCCAGCTACATTGTAGATCTACGAGTGAGGACCAGAACCTTGGAAAGCCCCAGAAATCTAATAGTCGACTTGTGATTTTAAAGAAGAATCTGTGTATTTTTATGTATTGTGGAAAGTTCTAGATCATGTGAAATAGTTGTGGTCTTTTAAATAAGATTCAGTTTTAAACATTGTGAAGAAATGACGGTTGGGCGTCGAGTTATATTTTTCATTGTTTGTTTGGGCGTGTTTGTTCATGAGGCTCGATTCTAGATCTTTGTGAGTATTTTTTTAAGATAGTAGTGTGGGTTGAGATATTGTCACAGAAATCAAGTGAGAGATGGATGGTTAAGGGGTTATATCGTATTTAGCCAAATTCCTTTAACGCAGATCGCACACTGGCAAAAAGGTTTGGGAATTGCAATTTAAATACTGCGATCAAAGCGCATAGTGGAAATCAATTTTTCATGGGCCATAACCCACATGTCTGTGAATTGTGTAAAGATGCAGCTTCGTTGTGTCAAAATGGTATCAGAGTAGAAGAATATTCCACGTGCATTGGAAATAAGTATGATTATATTGCAGATTAGTTAGTGTTGGTCTTTACTTTTTTGTGCATGTAGTAGTAGAGGAAGGTGAGAATATTTGCAGCATCCTAGAGCATGGAGTACTCATATGGTTCCATAGGAGAGAACCAGAGAGATGCCAAAAGACTAAGCTCAGAGGAGAGAGGCTTAGTGAGGTATCACGTGCCAGGGAGGACTTGCTACTCCAGAGGTTTTGTTGCAGCTCACGGATGTTGTTACGAGAGACCAAGAAGGCATATGACCAGGAGGTCATAAAATTTTTGTACCTCGGGAGTTTGACGCAGGAGCATCGGAGCACTTTTAATCAAAATTTAAATTCAAAGCTGTGAAAGACGAGACATGGACAAAGATCTAAAAAGGGGCGTTAGTTTCCATTAAATTTAGTTAAAATGATAAAATATATTCCCTCAAAGGTAAAATCCATATGTTTTTAGAAGATTTGATTTGTTCTCAAAATATGCTATGCAATTAAAAAGGAGAGATTCGAAGGGATTTTTAAGTGTTTTCAGGAGGAAATCATGGATCCTAGATGATCCATGCTAATGTAATCTCTTTTAAAAAGTAAAGGCTATTCTCCATGGAAAAAAAAGCTAGCTACAATGTAGATCTGCGAGTGAGGACCAAAACCTTCAAAGGCCCCAGAAATGTAATATCTGGCTTCTGATTTTAAATAAGAATCTATGTATCTTTATATATTTTGGATAGCTCTTGATCATGTGTTATGGTTGTGGGGTTTTAAATAAGATTCAATTTTAAACATATTTTTTTTCTGAAGAAATGATGGTTGGGCGTTCAGTTATATTTGTCATTTTTGTTTAGGTGTGTTTGTTCGTGAGGCTCGATTCCAGATCTGCATGAGGATTGTTTTAAGATAGTAGTGCATGTTGAGATCATGTCACAGAAATCAATCAAGAGATGGATGGTCAAGTAGTTATATCGTATTCAGCGAAAGTCCTTTAACGCATATCACACTCGGGCGGAACGGTTTGGGAATTGTGATTTAAATACTGCGATCAGAGTGCACAGTGGAAATTAATTCAATTTATCATGGGCCATAACCCATAGGTTCACGAGTTGTGTAAATATGTAGCTTTGTTGCATCCATATGTTTGGTTTCCATGGTAATAACATTGATGGAAGTTTGGGATAAGTTAGCGCAAACCTGCAGTAACCAATGAATTTCAACATTAGAACGATTATTATAGAATGAGAAAAATCATTCCAACTAGAAAGAAAAAAAGTTATAATTCACTGAAAGGATGGTTACCTATGTATACCTTGATTTTTACCAAGCTCAACCCTCTGTTCACAACACAAAATTTACAAGAATAAGTGTTGAATGATTCTAGGAGAACATAGTACCTTTATAAAAAAATTAACTAGGAAGCCCTAATTTAATAGACCACCTATAATGCGCATACAATTTGAATGAAATCCAACCTATAAAGGAAACGAATGAAAGAAAACCCTCTCATATAATCTTGAAAAAATCTTGAACTAGCTTATATGACCTAAGATAAAGTCGGGCACCAAACGAGGTAGATATATTGCTAGAAATAATATTATGGGTAGATAATATAAGGAGAATTCCTTTTAACTACTCCAAGAGTTTTTGCCACAAAATTCTATGAGGTAATGTGCAATGGAAATGAAGTACAAAATGAGGGAAAAGAACCTATGGTAGGCAAATAAAGTATGAGTAAAATCATTTATCCCTCTGTAAGTATAGCATTACATGTATTTGGTGAAATGCTTAAGCTGCGTAGGAATAACATCCCATGAGGAGGTTGTCAATAATAGGTGCAGGGAGAACATGAATACATGCCAGTGATAGAGGAGTAATTTTGAAGCTCGCAGTACCACAACCCTAGAAGGATAACTACCCAAACCCTATTGCATTATAGAGCATTCTCTTCCCCCTTGAGTTATCTACAAATGGCCCAGAGAGTGAGTTCGAGGGTGGTGGGTGGTTCCCTAACCACCACCACTTAACCCACACTATTAGATCATCATCAAACATCTTGACTCATCATTCCTTAATGCCATGTGAACAAAATGAAACATATCCATAGAAAAATAGCCACATTTCTACATCACCTGGTTAAACATAAATTGAATCCATATTAATAACCTTTGTAATATAAACTTTGCTGAGAAATGAAGAATCGTAAAGTCCTTCACAATACATACCAACATTATAATTATGATCGCTCCTTTATATTTCTTTCCATTAGGTAGGGATCATAAGGGGCAAGTAAAAGTAATCCCATTTTCCTTAGGTCCACACATATGCATGAAAATATATAACAATGGAAATACTTTTGGAAACAAAAGGAAGAAAATTTAATAAGGATTACAAATAAAATTTATCATTGCTATATATATTTTGTAGAGTATAAGTTGCGGAAGAATTAAAAAATATAATAAATATATTTATTAGCTCTTAAAATATTGTGTGTATAAAAAAATAAAAATTTACAATAAATATAAGATTAATATAAAGTATATCTTAGGTACATCACATATCATATCAGGGTAGTAGGTCACAATGTTATAGCTTGCAAGCTTGACTACAACTAAAATCAAACATAGTAAATGCTTCTTAAATGAGGAAAAAAGAAATATCATTTTATGTTATACAACAAAGGCAAAGATAAGTAAATATAAACCAATTGTTGACAGAATACCCCTTCCTAGGGGAATAGGTATGTTGAGCATCCAGGAGTACAAGAAGCATCCTAATAGATTAATTAAGTAGTAATACATGCTAACTAATAAATTTTATTCTTTGACTATTTGAATATTGAGTAAACAAAGAAACTTGTAATTTGTGGAATTGAGAAAGCACCTACATTGCAAAGCCCATAAATGCATACTTGTATAGACATGTAAGGAAATGTTTCTTAGCTTATGGTATTAAAGAGTCAACAAAAATAGATGGATATATTCAAGATATAAACGTTGACCTTTCATAGGGTCTTCTAAATGGATAATTACTCCAAATGATTTAATTAATGTTCTAATTCTTATCCATCATTAAGAAATTACACATAGTAAAGCAACCATGTGATAGTAGGATCATGAAGAGACAAAAAATCAAAGAAAACAATAGTTTACCCTGGGAAAACCCATATGGGCGAAAAACCCAAGCTTTTCATTAGAGAAATTATTCAAGTCCATAAAGACACTCCTAAATCATCTGGTCATTCATAAGGTCAAACTGACAGACAAAGAAAATGATAGAAAACTTAGTCTGCTACCTCCTATTCAAGTTACAAATATGCCCACTAAACATAGGTTGATTCGGTTTGTTGTTACTTTGGTATGCCACAAACGATTCAGCCTTGTTACAAATATTATGCCTCAAAATATTCGTTATTGTCACATAGATTATGCCTCAAAATATTCGTTTTTGTTACATAGATTATGCCTCAAAAGATTCATTATTGTCACATAGATTATGCCTCAAAATCTTTTTTCTTGATTCTTCATAAAATATTAGTCCTTTTCCTCATTAATGAAATGCCTAAGACCCACCCCTTTCTCTTGCCTCTGGAAGTTTGAATTTTTTTGAACATAAAAAATCCAAATTGGCGTGATTTGTAGTAGTTCAAGTGCCTTATTAATAATTTTCTTGTTGTCCGAATGTGTGCCACATAACTAGGGCTGAATTGACTAGGAGGAGGACCAACCTAGATGTTTTGGAATGAAACATTCATTTTTCTAAAATTCAAATTTTCTCTTTTAATAAGGTTATGAAGAACGTGCCATGGGATTTTTTCCTTTGACAATAGCATGAAGATCATTCTTTAAAAATACGTAAATTACTAAAATAATAATTATGAATATTGATCGTAATTACAAAATTCAACACCCCCTCTTAGCTAGGGAGGTATTCATAATGACTATCCATATGTTCTCATGTTGAAAATATTCTGTAAGGAAAGATTATGAAGAATCAAATTACCATAATCACGTAAACAATTGTGACACATGGTGAGAAAAAGTTATTGTAATCAGGTCAACAAATATGACACATGCTGAATGAGTAGCATCAATAGATTACCATAAGTTACTCAAACAACTTTGGCACATGGTAAGTTAACAACATCAAAATGTTACCATAATTTGGGTTAGTACCTCAGACCTATGGTATATCCTCACCATAATATGGGTTAGTACTTTAGACACATGGTACATCATCACTATAATTTAGATCAGTACTTCATAACTATATATCCTCACCATAATTCAGGTCAGTACTTCAGACACATGGTACATCATTTATCATCAACTAATCACTATAATTTGTGTTGGTACCTGACATATGGAATCCAGGCTAGTCTTTGTCCACCATAATTTACGTAAATATATTTGACACGGTGAATCTGAAAATTCCACACTCTTGCTGAGTAATTCATGGAATGATGTTAAATGAACCTAACACTCTCAGAAAATTCTTCCTCATTCATGTCAACATACTAGACACAAGAAAAATGATTATCCTGTGCCAAGCCATTCTCCCTAATTTAGGTCAATATACTTGACATAGGGAGAATGTCAATCCATAATGCTGTCTCATCGA
Organism: Pinus taeda; assembly: GCA_000404065.3. Taxonomy (NCBI): domain Eukaryota; kingdom Viridiplantae; phylum Streptophyta; class Pinopsida; order Pinales; family Pinaceae; genus Pinus; species Pinus taeda. Next base: position 75,386 of record APFE031456811.1, read on the forward strand.
AATTCCCTCTCACTGTGAGGGGCGCTCTCCACAATTCCAAGCCTTTCCTTGAAGTATACAAACAATGCCCAAGGAAAATATTCTTGACTATAAAATAAAACTGAAGTCATATTGCTTCCTTCTATACCATCCCTTGGTAGTACTATGCTTCAACATCACAACATGATCGCCCCATGAATTTAATCAAAATACTCCTGCAAGTATCCTCTAAATTCATAATGATTCTCAAATTTGAAATCTAGCTACAATATACACGACATTTGCAATGTTGAGTGCTGATAAAAGAAGTTATAATGCAACCCAAACTAAAGCAATATCTTAATGAACTCTTTCTTTCTTCAACTCACTCTTCCCAATCTGAATCTACAACTATACATAATTGTTTGAGACAAATATCAAATCATAAATAATTTTTCCATGACTAATTGTACCATGTTGGTACACCAACCCTTTTACTAGGTATATCACAATAATTGATTCTTTGTCACCGTGACTAGGTGCTCCTTCTCACATTGATACATATGTAGTTGTGGTAATTTTGATTCCTCCCTCTGCCACTATTTTCTTTCAGCTATCTAGCTTGACAGCGTCAAAGACAATCCATCATCTCAAATGTAGATGTCCACTACCTCTGAAGCTAAGGAATAGCTTTTTAATGTCTCTCTATCACACGAGTACTTCTTCTTTCATCATAAATGAATCAAATATGATTAATCGTGATCCATCAATCAAAGCCCAAGCTCAGCATATCTACTTGTGATTGTACAAATCGTTCTTCAATCATGAGACTTATCCTCATGTATCTAAGAGCTTTGAGGTAGCTCTATGTACACTCCTTCTTCCTTAATTACTTCATTAGGAGAAACTATATTTGCATTCACTTGGTGAAATTTACAAATCAATAGTTCTAAACCAAGTGTACCTTACAAGAGTTTTTGCCACAAAAGTCCATAAGGTAATGTGCAGTGGAAATGAAGTACAAAATGAGGGAAAAGAAGCTATAGTAGGCAAATAAACTATGAGTAAAATATTTTATCCCTCTGTAAGTATAGTCTTACATGTATTTGGTAAAATGCTTAAGCTGTGTAGGAATAAAATCTTATAAGGAGGTTGTCAATAAGAGGTGCAGGAAGAACATGAATACATGCCAGTAAGAGAGGAGTAATTTTGAACCTCGCAGCACCAAAACCATAGAAGGAACCCTATTGCATTGTATACCATTCTCTTGCCCCTTGAGTTATCTAAAAATGGCCCAGAGAATGAGTTCGAGGGTGGTGGGTGGTTCCCTAACCACCGCCACTTAACCCACATTGTTAGATCATCATCAAACATTTGGACTCTTCATTCCTTAATGCCATGTGAACAAAATGAAACACATCCATAGAAAAATAACCACATTTCTACATCACCTGGTTAAACATAAATTGAATCCATATTAATAATCTTTGTAGTATAAATTTTGCTAGAGAAATGAAGAATCGTAAAGTCCTTCGCAATACATACCAAGATTAAAATTATGATCGCTCCTTTATATTTCTTTCGATTAGGTAGGGATCATAAGGGGCGGGTAAAAGTAGTCCCATTTTCCTTACGTCCACACATATGCATGAAAATATATAACAATGGAAAGACTTTTGGAAACAAAAGAAAGAAAATTGAATAAATATTACAAATGGAATTTACAATTGCTATATATATTTTTCTAGAGTTTAAGTTGTGGAAGAATTAAAAAATATGATAAATATATTTATTAGCTCTTAAAATATTGTGTGTATAAAAAAATAAAATTTATAATAAATATAAGATTAATATAAACTATATCTTGGGTACATTACATATCATATCAGGGCAGTAGGTCACAATATTATAGCTTACAGGCCTGACTACAACTAAAATCAAACTTAGTAAATGTTTCTTAAATGAGGAATAAAGAAATATCTTTTTATGTTATACAACAAAGGGAAAGATAAGTAAATATAAACCAATTGTTGAAGGAATACCCCTTCCTATGGGAATAGGTATATTGAGCATCCAGGAGTACAAGAAGCATCCTAATAGATTCATTAATTAGTAATACATGCTAACTGGTAAATTTTATTCTTTGACTATTTGAATATTGAGTAGACAAAGAAACTTGTAATTTGTGGAATTGAGAAAGCACCTACATCGCAAAGCCCAGAAATGCATACATGTATAGACATGTAAGGAAATGTTTCTTAACTTATGCTATTAAAGAGTTAACAAAAATAGATGGATATAGTCAGGATATAAATCTTGACTTTTCATAGGGTCTTCTAAATGGATAATTACTCCAAATGATTTAATTAATGTTCTTATTCTTATCCATCATTAAGAAATTACACATAATAAATCAACCATATAATATATATGACTGTAGGATCATAAAGAGATAGAAAATCAAAGAACATAAGAGTTTACCCTGGGAAAACCCATATGGGGGAAAAACCCAAGCTTTTCCTTAGAGAAATTATTCAAGTCAAAAACGACACTCCTAAATAATCTAGTCATTCATAAGGTCAAACTGACAAACAAAGAAAATGATAGAAAACATAGTCTACTCCCTCCTATTCAAGTTACAAATATGCCCACTAAACATAAGATTTAGTTTGTTGTTACTTTGGTACGCCACAGAAGATTCTATCTTGTTACAAATATTATGCCTCAAAATATTTGTTATTGTCACATAGATTACACCTCAAAAGATTTGTTTTTGTCACATAGATTATGCCTAAAAAGATTCGTTATTGTCACATAGATTATGCCTCAAAAGATTTTTTCTTGATTCTTCATAAAATATTAGTTCT
>APFE031456822.1:0-53789 GCA_000404065.3 Pinus taeda
TTAGGGCCTCAAAATGGCTCCGGAAGTTTAGGACCCGAAAAACTGCTAAAAATAGTAAATTGTGCCATAATTAAGGAAGCTGAGAAAAACTGCACGAAGCACTTAGAGGGGATCCAAGTCGAATTAGCGGGTGGCCACCAATATCCGCTTGGATCACGCCCTAAGCTAAGGGGACCACAAAACAAAAATCAAAAAGACTTTAAGCGGACCCGATGTGGAAATATAGACAACGGTGAAAATATTTTGGGTCCACTAGGTAGATAACCATTGAGCTGTTATTCCTCTCGGAATTCCCTAATCCCACTCTTGAACATAAACTTTCAAGGAAGATATCGCAGTCCCTCCAATCAGGACAACAAACCTCAGTTGTAGATCTGCTGCCACAAGATCTGACGGCTGTAAAGGATATCAGGCTAGAAAGAAGAGCGAGGAATACCCACCTGATGAGGGAAATAATCTCTTTCCTCCTTGAGCCATGTGTTGAATGGTTAGTGGCATCAAAGGCTTTCCTGTTAAACCACTTAGGGTAATGTGGACACCCAAAAACCACTAAAACTATAGCAAAACCAACTTGTCCTGTATTAAAGCTCTTGTTTCCTCCATTTGGTTTCGTGCTCTTTCTCTTCTACCTCTCATCCAACTGTGAAACCCAAAAATGCCAATTCTCGGGTCATCTTTTTATCAAACCCCTATCATCTATATGTTTAATTGTCCACTGGCTAATTCCCCTTCATGTGTTGATAATGCTCCCTATCTGTATAATCCAGAGTTTAGCAACCCTCACGCAGTTATCCTGTGGGTACTGACTCCCACGACTAGCACTTGTTGTCTTTTGTGCATCTCACCCTTTCATTGGCTAGCCAATCCGCTACTCTGTTTGCATCTTTGTGCACATGTAAAAATCTTAGGTTTCTTAGTATTCTCAAGTGTGATTTAATTCAGTGATAGACCTGCAAAAGTCTCCAGCGTTTCGAGACTTTTTTTGGTGCAGTGCCCATGCCTATCCGTTTGACCAAATTAATTGTTAATTCTGAGTCTGCCTTGATGATCATATTATGTAAATTGTTCTCAATCAAAATTTCTAAGCATTGCTCAATGGACATGAGTTCAGCCATATTTTTAGCGGCCCTCCCCAAATGACTGTGAAAGATGACTTTGATATTACCCTCTTCATCTCTTATGACTCCTCCATAACCAGCGTCCCCGTGGTTTCCTTTTGAGGCTTCGTCTATATTGAATTTTAAGAAGCCATGGGGAAGGGGTTGCCAGAAAGCCTTTCCTTCTGATATGTGCCTTACTATCTTACTTATTCCCTGAGGAACATGTGACTGGAGCCCCAACTATTCTAGAATATGAGCTTCCCATTGGCCAGGGGGTTTCTCAGGAGGTTGCTTCAAAAAGGCATTCATAGTTTCTTTGAGCTGTTTTAGGATCTGAGCCATGATACTTTGTGTTGAGCTAGATTTATCTTTGAAGATCTTGTTGTTACGCTCTTTCCAAACATCCCATATCAAAAATCATGGAATCAGGGTCCAGGTTGTATTGACTTTCTCACTATCTAAGAAGTCTTTCCTCCAATTCTTTATAGTTTCAGTGATGTCATTTTCATTCCTGTCTGTTTGATCGAAGATAGAGGCCACCCAATTCCATAAGGTTGAGATGAAAGAGCAGAGTTTGAGAAGGTGATCCATCGTTTCTTCCTGTAGGTCACATAGCTAGCATCTTGAAGGACTAGCAAAACCTCTCTTTCTGAGGTTTTCCCAAGTTAGAATCTTTTTATGCTATACCAGCCACCTGAATAGTTTGATCTTCGTCTAGTGTGGGTTGTTCCATAGGTCTTTCCAGGTCTTATTAGGGCTTGGATAGTTAAGTTCCATAGCTATTCTTTTGGCTTCTTTAACGTTGAAGATGCCCTCATTGTTTCTACCCCATCTTAGTTGATCATTTGAGGTGGAAGTCAAAATTTGCCTCTTTTCCAGAATAGCTTCCAGAACTATAGCTTGGGTCTTCAAAGGGGTCTCGTCACTATAATCTAGAACCTTCTAGATTCTCCATTTGCCAGTGTCCCTTGATTGATTCCAAAAGTCACTTACCTTTTTCAGTCCTTTGTTAATGGTATCATTTTTGATGATGTCCAATCCTTCTCTACATAGGTTATATTCCTATTGCCAGTTGTCCTCCCAGAACCAGGCCAAATTTCCATTTCTGATCTCCCAGAAACTATGATTCTGAACTAAGGCTTTGTTCTCCCAAGCATTGTTCCAAATATGTGAACCTCTGATGTGTCCAGTCATTCGAATGTGGTCCATTTCCTGCCAACCCATTGCATATTTTTGTTTTCGGAGTTTAGCCCAGGGGTTTCATATTTCCTTTAACCATCTCCACCAGAGTTTTGCCCCCAAAACTTTTCTTAGAGTAGCCGGGTCATGGAGACCCAAACCACCATGGGTTTTGGGTTTGCAGAGCTTTTCCCAAGCTACCAGAGCCCATTTATTTTTCTCTTCCCCTTTACCCGAAAGAAAATCTCTTTGGATATTTCTGATTTGCTGTAAAACTCATGTTGGTACAGGAAGGGATAAAAACATGTAAATTGGAATGGTTTGTAGTACAGACTTTGTGAGAACAAGCCTCCCTATTAAATTCAAAGATCCGCTTGTCCAATTGCTAACTTTGTCCTTCAATTTATTTGATACTGACTCCCAGACTTCCTTACTCAGAGGTTTGTTAGTGAGGGGCATTCCAAAATATTTGGAGGGAAGATGATCTCTTTGAAAGCCAAGAATCCTTGAGAGATTTCTTTGAATTGAAATATCAATATTAAAAAATAAAACTTTTGATTTTGTGAGGCTTACCTCAGTACCAACAGCCATTACGAAATCATTCAGGATCTATTTGAAAGCTTTGGCTTCCTTGACTGTGGGAGTGCCCTACAGTATAGTGTTGTACACAAATTGATGATGAGTCAATGTGTCCCCATTCTGAGTGAGTTTGAGTCCCTGGATTCCTCCTTCCTCCTTGGTTGAAATGATCGCTCTACCCAATCCTTCCATCATGAGAATGAAGAGGAAGGGGGAGAGAGGATCTCCTTGTCTGAGGCCTCTCGATGGCCTGAAGGTTTGGGATGGAGAACCATTAAGAAGAATTGAACAACTGACAGTGGTAACAAGAGCCATGACCCATCTTATCCAATTGTGGTCAAAACCATATGCTTTAAGAACTTCCCTAATATAAGACCAACTTAGCTTATCATAAGCTTTCGCTATGTCCAATTGTATTATCATGCCTGCTTCCTTATTGGTCTTGAGGGAATGAACCACTTCGTGAGCTTGAATGATATTGTTGAGAATTTGTCTACCTTCCACATATCTAGTTTGCTCCTCTGACACAAGCATTAGAAGAAGGGGTTTGAGTCTATTAGCAATTACTTTGGAAATTATTTTGCACACCACATTACATAAAGCAATGGGTCTGAGTTTGTCTGGAGTCATGGCTTTTTCCTATTTGGGGATTAAGGCTATGAAGGATTCATTAAGCGCCCTTAGAACTGATCTTGATTTTCTCGAGTCCTCCACTACATCAAGAATGTCATGTTTGATTGTTTCCCAACATGTTTTGAAGAAGTCTACATTGGAACCATCTGGGCTTGGAGCTTTCCCATTGTGCATCTCTTTGATTACTTCATTGACCTGAACAAGAACAGATTCCATTTCCTTGTGAATATTTAGCTCTTTTCCTTGAGGATCTATGAGTTTTGTGATCTGATTATGTGCCCTATGTTTCATGGTAGACTTATGAAAGAACCTAGCGTTTCTCTCCCCTTATTTAGTCCATTGCACTCTGGATTTCTGTCTCTAAAAGATTTCCTCCTGCTGGCATCTGTTGTCCCATTCTTGTTGAAGTGAGTCCACTTACATTTTCCTTTCCTCTGTGAAGCCTTCTGTGATGAGAATTTGATTAGTTTCCTATAATTTTATTTCCACTTCTCTTTTGGCTTTAAAAATGTTACCAAACTCATTTTTGTTCCATTCTTTGAGCCTTCTCTTGATGTGTTTGAGTCTTTGATGCAGGAGGAACATTTTTGTGCCTTGGGTGTTCATTTCTTCCGTCCACCATTTTCCAATATTAGTGATGAATTCAAGGTGAGCAAGCCAGACATTTTTGAACCTAAAAGGTCTGCTTCTCGGGGTACTAATAAAAGAAGCTTCCAGCTAGATGGGCCAATGGTCCAAGCCTCCGAAAGGGAGAATGAAAGTTGTCATTATACGACCAGTGAGAAGGAGATCATCCAAGATTATGAATCTGTATAATTTCGAGGAAATTTGGGAAGTTCCTCCCCTCTTGTTATTCCACATGAAGGTTCCATTTATTGTATCCATATCCACCAATCTCATGTTATTAAGGAAGTTTTGGAAGGCTATTGAGTCTCTACCCATTGCTCTAGTCCCTCCTTTTTTCTCTGTGAGAGATCTGATCATGTTAAAGTCCCCTCCCACATTCCAAGGCATTGCTAGGTGTCTCTCTCTTAGCTCCTCCATAGAGGAGAGGAGCCTGAGTTTGTCTTCAAGAAGTTGAGGACCATAGACATTTGTGATCATGTAACATTCCTTGTCCCCCAAAGGTTGGATAACCACTGAAAGGTTGTTTCAGGATGCCTCAGCATCTAGGATTCCATAGAGTGAGAATTCCCCCAGTTGTATTATTTTATTTGACTTCTAGGTACTCATACTTAATAAACCATTTTCTATGCATTTATCTGATTCTTTCTACTGAGCATTTTGTTTCCTATATGAACACCATATCTGGTTTTTCTTCTTTTATTATGTTACTGAGATTTCTTTGTTTTCTTTTACTCCCTAGTCCTCTAATGTTCCAGGTTGTAAGCTTCATAATGATGGGCTTGTAAAAGAGTAACTGGTGAGATCTTTCATCTTACCTGAATTAATCATAAGTTTCCCACACTCTATCAGCAGTTCATTTTGTCTTTTTCTTCCTCTTTTCTTGCCTGGGTTTTTGGTGGAGTGTCCTGATATTATCTCCATTGATTTAACCCCTTTGTTCTCCTGGATGTTGTGGTTCCTTTTGACTCCTACGGCCTTTGTTTGAGACCTTCGAAGGAATAGCTATTGCACTCTGTCAAACTCCTCTTGTGGTAGAGAGTCAATTCCTTTGTTGATTCCCTGCTCTAGAAACTTTTCTAGTTCAAGGTTCTCCCTCTCCATAATCTCATGTAGGTCTTGGTCCTCCGTACCTCCTTCACTTGGGGTCATCTCATGGTCCCTTCCAAGTTCCATAGTGCTTGGTGCATCTCCTTTTGTCCATTGTATTCTCGTATGATTTCTAGGCTATCCTCTTTTTCCTTCTCTATATGATAGTCCTCTAGTTTCTTGTTCATTCCATTTCTCGCGCCCCCCCCCCCCCGTCTTCTTCTAGAATTTCGAAACTATTATGACTTGGTAGCTTGCTCTCGCTAGGTTTATTTTGGGACTTCTTTCCCCCTCCTTTCCCTCTACCTCCCACTTTGGTAAACCCTTCAGGGTATTTTCCTGTGTTGGTTTTCGAGTGGTCCTCCCTTTTGTTGAGTGGGCAATCTCTAAAGAGGTGCCCATGTTCATGAAATTTACGGTATCTAAATGGGATGTGTTCATAGTCGACTACCTGTACCCATTCCTCATCATATACTTCTAGGATGACTTCATCTGGGAGCGCTCCCAATAGGTCCATTTCTACACATATGCAAGTGAAGGAGGTGTATTTACCTCGAAGAGTCGCCCCTGATATCCTTATAAAATGCCCTAATTTGTTACCTATAGATTTTAAAGATTTTGATAGCCAATAATCCAAAGGTAAGGAGTATAATCTAATCCATACCGGGACCGATGTGAACGTTTCTTGCTCCGAAACAAAGTTCATCACCCAAGGTCGCATGTAAAGGCCTGCAGCAGCATAGAAGTAGGGTCCTCCTTCGAAAACTCTGTCTTTGTCCTCTAGGTTAGTGAAAACCACTATGAAAAACCCTTGGACCCAAGATGTAGATTTATTTCTCCCTTCGGTTTCCAGTTGTTTCTTATCCATGTGTACAACGCTTTCTCCGTGGGCCATATACCCATGAACTTGCAAATGATCGCATAAGTTACCATGTCATCTTTGTGCACCTGTAGTGCAAGATCATTTAAGACCACCCATGCTTTAATGGTAGCCTTGGGCTTGCAGGGTCCCTTCGTAGATATTTTTTCAGTTCTCTGACTGTTGTCTCTAGGATTCATTTCCCTCCTAGCTTCCTTGTGGGTCCCTTCCTTTTCAGGGGATTTGCTGCTTTCCGGCTTGTGAGTGCCTTTTGTCTTTGTCTCTGCCTCCATTGGTTTCTAGAAATTCTTCAGACTCACCTCTTTGCTTCTATTTGAAACCATGTTACTGTAGGAGGGAGTGGAGCTCCCTCCTCCATGTCCCTCCATAGTTACCAGCTTGCTTCTGTCGTCCCCTATTCCAAACCCTAGAACCTCCGTTAAAATAAATATTTTAACAAATATATCCAAAATAAAATAACACTAAGTAAAAATATCTCCCATTTAAACAATTATAAAAAAAATTAGTGCTTATACAATTTATTTCCATTATTTCAAATTAACATGTCTAGGTGTATTGATATATTACCCTGAGCTTATCTCGATTGTCGATTCCCAAAATATTCGATAATCAGGCGGACATGGGCGCAATCAAAAATTTGATCACGCCCATTTCTGTCTAATTGTGAATGTTGTAGGAATCGGCAATCGAGATAAGATGTGTGATATATTTTAATCATGACAAGGGTAACTAATTGCAAAACATTTTTAAAATGGAGAAATATATGCTTTCCATGTAAACCCAGGATTCTTACATATGATGATTTGGACTGTCATGTTTCTCCTCGATTCGGCCAAAAAATACTCCAATGTGTAAAATCAAGCATTAAATTAGTAAATCGTAAAAAAATTTAATCTAGAGTGATGCATTAATTATTATAATAAAATAATTACATTTATATGTTGGAAACCGGTGTTTCAGATCTATATTTAACACGCAACTAAATTAGTCAAGGAGACTAGAAATATCTATATTTAACATGCCTCTTGATCGTTGTTGGGCTTTAGCGCATGTTACTGCATTGGGCGCAGTTTTGGATGAATGTTAGGAATGACACCGCCATGAATAATAGTACCCAGAAGATTAACTCACGGTCTCCATTCTTTTCGCTCACTACAATCGAGGTATGAGGGATTTATCTGGATAAATCTGTGACAAATCAACAAAGTATGGCTTGAAGATGAAGACTTCAATAAGATGGTAAACTCGACTTGGTGAGTAGACGAGATAGCTTCTGACACATCAGCCATGAAGGTGATTATGCAAAAAATTGAGCCAACTAAAGAGTCAGGTAAGGATATTGGAGCGTAGAAAAAATAAATTTGATGTTTCTGGAGCTAAGGAAGATAGTTGGGGAAATAGATAAACTAGGTAGGTTTATGGATCAGTCGGCACCTTCCAAATTGATTTTTAAGCATCTAAAAGACCTAGAAGGAAGAAAAAGTATCTTAGAGATACAAGAAACAACATGTCACCGTAAGAGCAAGGCTATATGGCTTCATGAAGGGGACAAGAACACTCGTTTTTTCACAAATTTTTCAACTACATGGACATATGTCCTATTCCACTTTCTCTTAATTGGCATAATGGTTGAGTGGGAGAAGAACATATTGGAAAGAGGTTGATCATTTTATGGTACATGAGAACTTGGGGTAGTTAGTAGGAAATATGAAACTTGGGTGGAAAGAACTTTCATCTCTAATTACTTTCTGATAGTGTTTCAATGGTGGAAGGAGGCTATTTGTAAGGGGATTCTATTCAAATTCAATAGAGTATGACTTGAAGATGAAGACTGCAATAAGCTAGTAATGTAACGACCTATCTATAAATATAGAGAACAAAAACATAATAGCAGGCATACGATGCATGCATATGATAGCTACATATGCATGTGTCGCATACACCGCACTAGTATTTATATACTAAATTAACTGTAAGTATTAAATATCATGACACTTCTTCAAATAGAAGTTCTATTCACCCATCAACACCCATATTTCTTAACGCATCATGATTAATGGGTAAATACTAAATTTAAAATGTATAACGTAAACATAACTATAAAAGATAGATGTTAAAAATTAAGCTAAATCCTAAAAGATGGTTATATAATTATATATTTTAGATTATTAATAAAATTATATTAATAAATTAATAAAATGATTAAAAAAAATTAATTAAAGGTAAGGTACTTAATATAACCCTAGGATCTTTATATCAAAAAAAAAATTATTTTTTCAAAATCACCCAGCCAAACTGAGCAGAACCTCGCTACTCAGTCTAGTAAGCTTCTCAGTTGAAGCAGACTGTTTCACCCGTGCCTAGAAACCTCAGAACAATCAGTTCTCCTTCTATTGGTAAATCCATTTTATAAAGGTCCTCCCTTCTTCAGTATCCCCTTCCTTCGTTCTTATTTCTTCTTCCTCCGGATGCCCCCCAAAAACTCTTCTCTCTAGTTTATAAATTGTTTCTTGGTGGTGGCCGCCCTTCCACCAGTAGCCCACCACTTTGCCTCCTTGTGACACCCTTCCATGTCACGTAATATATATATTTCTTTTATGATTTAATAAAATATTTTTTTTTAATATAAAGATCCCAGAATTTTCAAGAGGTCGAGCAGGAGAATGTGTCGAGGCATGGTTAGAAGGAATGAACAGATGTTTTAAATTAAGAGAATATTCTTCTTCTGCAAAAACAAAAATTGTTTTATTTAAATTAAACGAGAGTGCTTTTATTTGGTGGGGAAATATGGAAAAACAACTACACCTCACAACAAACGATGTTCCTTGGGAATTATTCGAGGAAAGATTCTGTGCGAAGTATTTACCTCCATATTTTCAAGAACAACAAGCCGGAGCCTTCCATACATTAGTTCAAGGTAATAAAACAGTGGAGGAATATGAGATAAGGTTTATGGAGCTTGTAAAATACATTCACTACTTAGATTCTGATGAACGTCAGGTTGAACGCTTCATATTTGGGTTAAATCCTCGCATCAGGGCCTTGGTGAGGATGTGGAAACCATCATCAGTAGATGAAGCGATAGAATGTGGTCGTTATGCAGAAGAACATCTAGGAATCAAAAAGGATTTCGGGCCAGTAGAATCTTTACAATCAGGGTTTTCAGGAAATACTCCCCGAAATTTCTTTAGGGGAGGTAGCTCAAGGCCACCTTATGGTAATGGAGTTATCCCAAGAAGTGTAGGAACAAGAGCTCCCATGGAAGTTAATACTATAGCTGTTGAATCATCAAACACAAGTCCATGGAAATCTCGTGGAATTGCTAACAGAGAAGAAATTCGAGAGGAAGCAACATGATAGGATGAAGCTCTTTTCCTAGAAATTCATGTCCTGATTCTAGAGGACGAACACAGCTTAATTGTTGGGGATGTGGAGGACCGCATTTTCAACGTGATTATCCAGAAGCTTCATCAAGTATATTGCATAGGACTGGAAAGGAACCAATATCAAATAAACAAGGCAACCATAGAATTCATGCATTAGTCAACAACGATCAAGCAACACATCAATCCACTGTAGTGGAATCTTCAGGTATTATTAATGGTATAAAACTCAAAATCTTATTTGATATTGGTGCCACAAATAGTTTCATTTCATCATATGCATTAAACAAATGTGGGTTGGCAGCTCACAGACAAAATGATTTCAGACAGGTAGAAATGGCCTCCAGAGAACTCCAATCCGTAGACTTAAGTGTGGACCAATGCAAAATTGACCTAGGGGTCTGTTCGACTAAATTAAAAGTTTATGTCACAGCCTTAGGAACTTATGATCTTGTCATAGGTATGGATTAGCTAGAAGCTCATCAAGCTTGGGTAGACTGTTATGGGAAAAGAATTCTAGGTATAAATGATGAAGGAGAAGCGATCCAAATTCAAGGAATCAAGAGAAAAGTATCTTTACGCTACATATCAACAATGAAAATGAAGCTTTGCTTAAGAAAAGGTTGCTAGGCATATGTAATTCAAGAAGTTACTGAAGAAAAAGGACCATCCTTAGAACAATATCCGGTGTTAGCTGAATTTCCAGATGTATTTCCAAAGGAATTACCAGGATTTCCCCCTGAAAGAGAACTAGATCTCACAATAGAATTGAAACCTGGTACTCAACCAATCTCTAAAACACCATATAGAATGACAACTCTAGAACTTCAAGAACTACAAATTCAATTGAAAGAACTATTGGATATAGGACATATTCGACCTAGTATATCACCTTGGAGTGCTCCTGTAATTTTTGTCAAGAAGAAATATGGATCCTTAAGATTATGCATAGATTATTGAGACTTGAATCGAGCTACAGTAAAGAATCAATATCCTATGCCTCTAATTGATGATCTTTTCGATCAAATGAAAGGAGTTGCCGTCTTTTCAAAAATTTGATCTTCGATCAGGCTATCATCAGCTAAGGATTTTTTAAAACAATATTTTTAAGACTGCATTCCGGACACATTTTGGACATTACAAATTGACTGTGGTACCATTTGGATTAACAAATGCACTAGCAGTATTCATGAATCTTATGAACAGTGTTTTCCACAAATATCTTGATCAATTTGTACAAGTCTTTTTAGATGATATACTCATTATTCCAAGAATGAGAAACAGCATGAAGATCATTTACAGATAGTGTTGTCCTACCTCAAAAAAATTAGTTGTATGGAAAATTATCCAAGTGTTCATTCTTTCAGGAAAAGATTCATTACTTAGGTCATATCATATTAGGTGAAGGGATCTCAGTAGACCCTGAAAAGGTAAAAGAAATCATGGAATGGCCAATACTGAAAAACGCATATGAAGTACGAATCTTTATGGGTTTATCTGGTTACTACTGAAGATTTGTGGAAGGATTCTCCAAAATTGCAAAGCCGGTTACAACTCTTTAGCATAAAGGTATTAAGTATGAATGGACTAAGGAATGTAACAAAGCATTCTCTGAACTCAAAAGACTACTGACCAGTGCACCAATCTTAAGAGTCCCTGATATGGACAAATATTTTACGGTATGTACTAATGCATCCAAACATGGGTTAGGTGAAGTATTAATGCAAGATAGAGGAGTGATAGTGTATGCTTCAAGAAAGTTAAGGCCTCGTGAAGAACTCTACGCTACTCATGATTTAGAGTTAGTCGATGTAGTACTAGCTTTAAATATTTGGAGATATTATCTAGTAGGGCAAAGTTTTATGCTCAAAAAAGGACCATCAAAGTCTTCAATATTTGTTCACCCAAAGAGACTTAAATTCCAAACAAAGGTGATTGAGTGAATTCCTAAGTGAATATGACTTTGGAATATCTTATATTAAAGGAAAAGAAAATGTAGTGGCAGATGCTTTAAGTAGAAGACCCCGGATATTCTCTCTCATACCTATCAAAGTAGACTTAAGGCAACGAGTTCTAGAACATCTCATAAAAGATAGTTGGTATTTAAAGGTAAGATCTAGTCTTGATAGTAAAAAGCCGAAAGAATCTAATTTTGAAGGATATGAACTAGAAGATGATGGAATCTTACTATTTCATGGAAGGATGTATGTTCTCAATAATAGGGATCTTCAAGACACCATCCTTAAGGAAGCCCACAAAGCTGTATATTGTGCACATCCTGAAGTAAAGAAAATGTATACGAATACCAAGAAACTCTTCTTCTGGTCGAGCATGAAACGTGATATTGTTCAATTTGTTGCAATATGTTTGGAATGTCAACAAGTAAAAGCAGATCATTATCATCCAGTGGGTATTTTACAACCTCACGACATTCCTATGACCAAATGGGAGATCATTTCTATGAATTTCATCACTAGACTACCTCTGACTTCTCAAAGACATAATGCAATTTTAGTAGTGGTGGATAGATTAATGAAAATCACCCATTTCATTCCCATAAGAGATACTTACGAAGTTGTTGATGTGGCTCGAGTACTCATAAATGAAATTATCAGATTTCATGGAGTACCTAAGAAGATTATATCAGATAGAGATTCACGATTTACTTCAATATTCTGGACTTTCATGCAGTCAGCGTTAGGAACTCAATTAAATTTAAGCACGGCTTATCATCCTGAAACTAATGGGCAAATAGAAAGGGTAAATCAAATACTTGAAGATATGTTGAGGATGTATGTTATTGGTCAGCAATCACACTAGGAAAAGTACTTATCCTTAGTTGAATTTGCATACAATAACAGTTACCACAGTTCAATGGAAATGCCTCCATTTGAAGCATTATACAGCAGACCTTGCAGAACACCGTTAAATTGGGAAAGGTTAGAAGATCGAGTGATAATAGGACCAGAATTAATCCAAGAAATGGATGAACAGGTAAAACAAATTAGACAATGGTTAAAGGAAACACAGGATAGACAAAAGAGTTATGTTGATGCTCACAAAACTGATAGGAAGTATGAAGTAGGGGATCAAGTTTTCATCTGCATCAAACCGAATAAAAGTATTATTTGATTCGGAAAAAGGACAAAATTATCACCCCAATTTATTGGACCATTTAAATTCATGGAAAGAGTTGGACTTGTCGCCTATCGTCTTGCACTGCCACCTCACTTGCATAAAGTTCATAATGTATTTCATGTATCTGTATTAAGGCATTACATAACGGATCGATCTCATAACCTTAGATGGAAGGAATTGCAGGTATCGGACGAAGGAACCATATGGGTCGAACCATTACGTATATTGGAACGTAGAGTTCGACAGCTCAGGAATCATCTGGTAGACCAAGTTAAGGTCCAGTGAGACAAGTATAGTCCTGGATCAGCTACTTGGGAAGATACAGAAATAATATGCCAAAAATACCCCAACTTGTGTCAATTTTGAAGAACTTTAAAACATGTTTTGTATATATTTGCTTTACTTTAAATCAGAGGCTCGAAACCATTTTGAAATGATCATATATAATTGTGAATTTTTATAATATCTATTTAATTCCATTAGTACATGGATACCAAGAGAGAATATGTTATTGGTCTTACTAAATTATAGTTATCAAAGTAAAGTTTAAATATTTGAGTAATTTTACTTCTGATGGGAATTAAGATATTATAATTTTGTTTCATTTATGTATATCAATATGATTGATGAGATAGAAATCAAAGAATGATTACATTTTAATATGAAAGTTAATGACATGAATAGAATATGGCAAAGTATGTTATATTGTAGTTGACATGTGTGAATTATACATAAGTTATTTGTTTTTGAATATGTTAATGCACATTTTATAAATACATGGACAAGTGTTTATGATTGCAAATAATATCCATTACCAAATGACCATGTGATGACAGAAACCTCAGAACAATTAAGGCTCAAAGAGATTCCATGATAGGGTATTAACCCTGATTCTACTGGGAGGGGTGGAGGTGTTTCCCATCGTTTATCCTCCGAACCCTAGAGTCATGGGAGGACTATGTGGATCACGCTCCCCTAGATGTGTGGTGATGACAATCGGATGCCTACTAGGAATCAGGTCGGTATAGCCAATGTTGTCACCCTTAGAGTTTATGAATGTTTAGGTCAGTATAACTGATGCCATGGCATACTCCAGTAGAGGATGGATGGGATGGGGTGGAAGAGATTAGGAAGGATAGGATGAGTTTGTAATAGCTTGGGAACCTAATTGAAGTAAGGCATGTTCATTAAAGTTATAACCTAGAAGTATTCAAAACACCAACTTTATAATGTCTTCACATTAAATAATGATTTAACCTCGATACATAATCCTAAGAAGAATGTAATAATTGTTATCATCAATAATCATATAAAATAAAAACTCTAACTTCGGGACGAAGTTTTCTGAAGGGGGAGTGTATGTAACGACCTATCTATAAATATAGAGAACACAAGAATAATAGCAGGCATACGATGCATGCATATGATAGCTACATATGCATGTGTCGCACACACCGCACTACTATTTATATACTAAATTAACTATAAGTATTAAATATCATGACACTTCTTCAAATAGAAGTTCTATTCACCCATCAACACCCATATTTCTTAATGCATCATGATTAATGGGTAAATACTAAATTTAAAATGTATAATGTAAACATAACTATAAAAGATAGGGCTAAGGCTGAAATTCGACTAGGTTATGTGCGTTGGCTTGTGGAGGGGTTTTATACGTGGTTGGTAACTCATTTTCTCAAAATCACCCTTTTCTTGTGGTGAATTCTTTCGTTTTAGGGCTGATGCCACCAACCCTAGGTAGTTTTGCCCTAGGCAAACCCTAATCTAGCCCTAGGCTTTAACTTGGGGATTATTGAAGGCTTTTTGTCCCCAAAATTGATCATATTAATCTTTTCAAGCCTTTTCTTGGCCTTGTGTACTTAGGTAAGCTTGCTGACATTGCTTATTCACAAAACTCTATGTCACTTGTGCCCTAGATAGTCCTTTGGAGGGTACGCATTGCCTTGTTTGTGCTAGTTTGGGGCCTGTCCTTAAGTTAAGTGCCTCTCCTAAGCCTATCCTTGTCACCTCCAAGCCTTAAACTTGGATATCCATTAGGTGACCTATATAGGGTCAAGGTTACTTAGATCACTGATAGTTGCATATGCATGTGTCGCATACATTGCACTAGTATTTATATACTAAATTAACTATAAGTATTAAATAGGATGACATTTTTTCAAATAGAAGTTATATTTACCCATCAATACCCATATTGCTTAATGCATCATGATTAATGGGTAAATACTAAATTTAAAATGAATAACGCAAACATAACTATAAAAGATAGATGTTAAAAATTAAGCTAAATCCTAAAAGACGGTTATATAATTATATATTTTAGATTATTAATAAAATTATATTAATAAATTAATAAAATGATTAAAACAAATAAATTAATTAAAGGTAAGGTACTTCGTATAACCTTAGGATCTTTCGGAGACATCCGATAAAATTGGAACGATACAGAGAAGATTAGCATGGCCCCTGCGCAAGGATGACACGCACAAATTGAGAAATGGTCCAAATTTTTCTTTTATTCGATATAAAGATCCTAAGGTTATACGAAGTACCTTACCTTTAATTAATTTATTTGTTTTAATCATTTTATTAATTTATTAATATAATTTTATTAATAATCTAAAATATATAATTATATAACCGTCTTTTAGGATTTAGCTTAATTTTTAACATCTATCTTTTATAGTTATGTTTGCGCTACACATTTTAAATTTAGTATTTACCCATTAATCATGATGCATTAAGAAATATGGGTGTTGATGGGTAAATATAACTTCTATTTGAAAAAATGTCATGACATTTAATACTTAAAGTTAATTTAGTATATAAATACTAGTGCAGTGTATGCGACACATGCATATGTAGCTATCATATGCATGCATCGTATGCCTGCTATTATTCTTGTGTTCTCTATATTTATAGATAGGTCGTTACAGGTAAACTCGACTTGGAGAGCGGCCAAGATAGCTCCTAATATATCAATCATGAAGGTGAGTATGCAAAAAATGAGTCTATTGAATAGTCAGGTAAGGATATTAAAGCATAGAAAAAAAAAACTAATGTTTCTGGAGCTAAGGAAGATAGTTGGGGAAACGGAAAAACTAGGCAGGTCTATGGATCAGTCAACAACTTCCCAATCGATTTTGGAGCATCTGAAAGATCTAGAGGGAAAAAAAGGAGGATCTTAGAGATACAAGAAACAAAATGGTGCCCTAAGAGCACGTCTATATGGCTTTGTGAAGGGGACAAGAACACTCATTTATTTCAAAAAATTTCCAACCATCAGATAAATATAAATGCAATTTGGCACATCAAAGGAGAAAATGGAAATTTGGTATATACTACAAGCGAGATTCAAAAAGAAGCAGTCTCATACTTTGAAGATTTTTTCGAGGCCTAGGAAGGGGTCAACATAGCAGATCAATTATGGGGATCAGAAGACTATCCGACTATGTTTAACGATGATTCTAACGAGGATCTAGTCTAACTGGTGACTCTTGAGGAGGTGAAAATGGTTTTGAAATCCTTCGCGAAATATAAATGTCTAGGTCTCGATGGTTGGACGGTGGAAATTTTTTTACACTTCTTTGATTTGATTGGACATGAACTCTTGGATTTGGTTGAAGAATATTAGAAAACTAGTAAGATATCAAGAGCCATAAACTCGAACTTCCTTTCCCTTATTCTGAAGGTATCTTCCCACTCTTCCTCCCCGGATTTTAGGCCGATATCGTTATGTAATATAACTTATAAGCTTATTTCCAAGATTATTGTTAAGCGCATCAAGAAAATTCTATCAATGTTCATCTCCTGGGAGTAGTTTGGGTTCCTGCACAATTAATGAATTCACGTTGTTATTTCCATTGCACATTAATGTATACATTCCATGCACACTAAATGTTTGCAAGTAGTGGTTATGAAGGTGGATTTACAAAAGGCTTATGGCAGTGTAGACTAGTCTTTCTTGAGAATTATTTTGGCAAAAAAGTGGGCTTGCAGTACACAATACGGATTGGATTATGGCTTGCATCTCTTCTCTGTGTTTTTTCATTTTGATAAATGGATATCCATCAAATTTCTTTCGAGTGATTAGGGGTTTGAGACAGGGTTGTTCAATTTCACCCCTACTCTTTATTTTGGTAATGGATGGCATAAGTTTGAAGATTAATGCAAAAAACAACTCTGGAATATTCAATGGTCTAATGGCAAGCGGTGTAAACATTTCGAATTTGTTTTTCATGGATGAAATTATCACCTTTGGGATGGTCTCTAAAACTCAATGGATGGTTCTTCATTATATTTTTTTGCAATTTGGGGAGGCTTTCAGGTTGATCGCGAATGGTAGTAAAACATTGCTTATTTCTCAAATGGTCGCAGGTTGGAGATTGACTTCATTGCTAGTATTTTTGGGGTTGGATCAAGACCCTTAGTGGAAGGATTCACTTACCTGGGATTATAAATTAAACCAAATAACTATAGATTGAAGGATTGGAGATGGCTCCTAGACAAATTCCAACATAAACTAAAGGGTTGGACACACCAATGGCTTTCCTTGGGAGAGAGATATACCCTTATCCAGGTTGTACTTTAACATATGTTTGTATATTGGGCCCATATATTTGCACTTCCCTCATATATCATTTTTAGAATCCAATCAATCTTATCTCTCTTTTTATGGTTGGGTACAAGCAAGGTTTAGAAATTCCATCTGATAAGATAGGAAGCAATCTTTAGACCAAAATATTTTGGAGGTTGGGGTATTTTAGATACTATAATTTTTGGGTGGTATTTGCTCATCAAGTCACTTTGGAGGGAACTTTTTGGAGATGGTATATGGATGGATATTTTGAAGGAAAATTATTTGAAAAAGAAGAGCTTCATTGACTGGTTCAAAGAAGACAATATTGGCATATAAATAGGTTCATACATATGGATGAGTTTTCTTAAGATTAAATATTGGTTATTTCAAAGGATCAGATGGTCTTTCGGAAAAGGAAACAACATTTTAATTGGTGTGGACCATATATTGGGTGTCAGTAATTCTTCCCATTTCACCAAGGACACCATCGAGGATCTCCAATCAAGGGGTTTCTTCTTCTTGGAACAGGTCATTCGCATATGGAGAGGCCATTATCCAATATGGAAAGAAGTAGTGGAAATTGGTTTAGGAGGGAAACAAAATTTCTCTTGGAATAGTTATATTCAGGACCTTCAATAAGCAGATCTTTGTAGGAACGAGATGGGGAACTCTATCAAATGGGCTGGGAAACTGCATCAAGGAGTTGTTGTGGTCACGGACACTTACAAGTATATAATGTGTACAAAATTTTCTTTAACTAAATCTTGTTGGTTTTAGAAAATATGGAAGTGGAAGGTTCCCCTAAAGATAATCCTCTTCATTTGGATGGTATGGTGAAATAAAATCTTGACTTGGGAAAACATTTATAAGAAGGGGTACCATGGTCCAAGATGGTGCCCACTATTTTGTGGTTCTGAAGAAATAGGTCTACATCTCTTTATCCAATGCTCAACAACTACACATATATGGGTTCAGATTCTTCATATTTCCACTTTCCTTTCAGACATTTCCAATCATTAGAACATTGTCTCCATTGGTGGGTTAATAGCAAGAGAAAACACAACTCTATCCCTTTATTCATAATCTGGGAGATCTAGTGGCAAATGAATGCCCACACCTTTGAAGGTATTCCCATAAATATTCACAAGATTTACCACAAGATTAGGACTTGGATGGACACACAAGAAGTGTCGACCACCAAGGATCTTCTATTTAGAAATATGCCTCATCACATTCAGTTTCCAGTTGGCTACATTGATGGTATTGTGCGGAGTGGTCTTTGTGGTTGTGAGGCATGGCTCATAGTCTGCAATAGAACACATTTCAAATTATATTGGCATGGAGGGAATGGCTCTAACACTAGAGCTAAGATACTAGCACTGTGGGGTCTGCTCTGGTTTTCAAAGGAGAGGTTGTTGGAATGTATTCATATATATATGGGGAATCAAAGACTCTCATTGATGATATTATGGGAAACACAAAATTTTCTCCACCTAAACTTCGTTATTCGATGGACCAGTTAGAGATCTTAAAAACTCTTTCCAGAAAATTAATTTCAAGGATATCTTTTGGGGATCAAACATGGTTGTTGATGCTCTTTCAAAATATGGAATATCTGTTTTTGTTGGTTATTTGAGGTTCAGTTTCTTTGAGGATAGCACAATTAGAGATGAGGGTTTGATTGCTCTCACATAGGCTAAGTGCTTCTTTTCATGTTTATGAAGAATAACACCTATAGATGGAAATGTATTTTGTAACTACAATATGTTGATGGTTGGTATATACTTTTCATGTGATATTTGCTATGACATTGATAGTTTCCTCTTCTATATCAAAATTTTCACGACGCACTTGTTTTTAAAAGTGTTCATAGTTAAAAAAGTGAAACAATGTCCAAGGCATTTATGAAAAGGTAGTTTTTATAAAAGGATGACAAAATGAAAGGTTTCATCATCTTAATTATTAATGACATCATGGAAGGGAATTTATATACAATGAATCTATATGTTAACCCTATATTTAACTCCTATTTTCAATGTTTAATAAATTATTATGATGGATTTATAATGATGTAGTACAATTCTACAAGTATATTTAAGAATGAGAGGTGTGGAGAAATGAGAGAAGCTAGGGATGAATATCTCTTCAAAGATTGATGGAGAAATTATTATGGAAAATTTTATGCATATGGTTTGAACTAATCATTTAATTATGACATGGTTGTATTGGTCACCTATTGTTACATAAAGGGGTCATTTGTACAATAGAACTACACATGAGAATGATTTAATAATATAATTTTCCTAGGGTTTCTTTAGCCCAAATTCTTCATATCCCTTACTTCCTAATTGGTTATTAAAGCTAGCAAAAATTATCAGTGAGGGTGATTTGTTGATTCAACTATAGAATTTTAAAAATGCATATTAGTGGTTTAAAAAAGAAAACATGGTGGTATTCATTACATGTAGCCTTGTTGTTGATGCAATTTCGATGGTAATGAAAAAAAGAAAGCTTGAAGAGACCTAGTGGAGCATCTAGAAAAATTCCAAAGGGTTCAGAGTGGAGATGCAAAAACAAACCAAAATCCACTATTACAAGGGACTTTTTCGTGATTTTGGAAATATTCAAGGAAGGAAAAAGGATCAAAAATCACAATTATAGACAAAATTTCCTAATTGACATTTTATACAAGTTATCTTGTTAAGTTCCTTAGTAGTTTCTTCTCATCTTCCAAACGATATTTACTTAAGGTTATGCAGTATATGCTAGTTGCAATGGATTTTGGCCTTGGGTGGGTAATATGGTAATGGATAACATATGGTTGGACTATTTAGTGTGCTTCATTGTTGGTTCTAGAGGGTATCGCATCATTAGGTGAGTTTGCAAGCCATCTAGTTTCACTTGTGTTGCTTTCTTACTTGGTCGAAAAATACAATATATAAATTATACACACATCACATGTTTTATATGGAGAAGGAAAAAATAGTGGGGAGTTATAATTCCACGAGATAAAATAAAGGAAGATCAAGGGGTTCAAGGGCGTAAAATAAAAGTAATATTATTTTATTGTGGGACTAAGTCCTTAAACATCACAAGGGCTTCACTAGGGGAGAAATACCATACCACATGCATTCATATTGGAGGAAATATATTGAGGGGAAAAGGACATGATATATTGAGAATATAATAAGGGACAAAGGGTTTTTAATTTGTAGTATAAAAAATGGAGCTCAAATTTAATGAAAAAATATAATGGGGTATAAAAATGTTAATGAAAAAATGGATACCTACAATATATAGTGAAAGTAAGGGTTTTTTTAAATTGGGAAGGGATATTGGGTTCGTATTGGTAGGGGGTTAAATAATGTAATTTTTAGAGGTATTTTCCAATACGTAGTCAAAATAAGGTATTTTTTAGTATTTTTTTATATTTTTTAATTTGTAAATAATAAACACAACCCCCGAACCAAGCTTCAATGTTAAAGTGGCTTTATTATTTCAAAGTAATTTAGGGTAAACCATTTATATTGCAAGAGGTTGTAGTTATTCATATCGTAAAGATCACATATCGGGGTTACAATGTTAAAATGTTACGATATATCAAAACCCGGATATATCCCCACCTCTTTTCCGCATACCATAGAACCTCGACAATAATACATATTGGGTCTTTAATCATGTCTTTGATAAGAATCTTTGATATTTCCAATCCTCTGAACTCCATAAACCTCTCGCTATTCGTGTCGCAACGCTCATATTAGAACTTTCCAATCAAATGTTATCCTTTCACACCTCCAACTTCTCACTTCTGATAATCCACTTACCTCTGATATCTAGAATCAATACATGATTTAAAAGGATTTTTAAGAAATCACATCTGCTCCATATTGGAGCCTACCAATATCAATGTTTTTGTTTGTGCACATTATAAAAACTTCTAATGGACTTACCTCTGGTTCCACTCAAATGCTGGCATGTGTCACTATTTGGTACGGTTGTAATGTTTAAATAATAAGTAAATAAAATCCATTTAATTTGTTTTAATTCGGTCTCATGACTCATATTTTTTATTTTATAGTTTGCTTATACTTTGGCTTGTTTTTCTCCCTGATTTCGACTAATTTTGGCTCTGTATTGGCATAGAAGCTTCCAGTATTAAATATACTAACATATTCAACAACTAATCGCTAAAATAACTCCTCTAGGTGGAAAAGTGAATCTAAAATGGGCAGGAAATCACTATCATTGTTGAAGCAATTGAATGTGGTATTATCCTAGCGTGAGCTAAATTGGGCATCTCCTCAAGAATAACCATTCATATTCAGCCAGAATTTGATCTAAAGGAATAATTCAGCTTTATTTTACCTTTATTTGCTCCATCTATTGAGAAAATCAAGGGATACTGTTAGTATTCCCAGCATGTTTAAATATCATCTCTGGACTCTGTAGCAAAAGAGATTCAAATCATGGAAAAAGGCATCCTTTACTCTGCAATTCAGGATTCTAAAAGCACTATTGTAATAGGGATTTAGGGATGTTTAGGAGAGGAGATTTTAATCTGAGATATGAGGAATTGAGAGATTTATCTTTTACATATCTGAATTATGTATGCTAAGAAGAGCTTGCACTATGGCAGCTCTTGTTTCATCAACAAATTTTATGAGTTGTAGAGGACTGTTGGAAATCAGAGCAAGGGAATTGGACTTAATAATTGGTATTCAAGATACTATTGTTTTAAATACTAGTTTCATTTTATAATATCATAGACTTGTGATTTTCAGTCATATTTGTGCACTATTGTCTATGTGGGTGATTTATTGCAATTATCTATTGTTTATCTCTACTCTTATGTGTTGAACTCTGATTTTTGAGTAACTACTTACTCGGAGATCAACCTTTTAATTATGTCTTAAAAAATAGAAATATGATGTGAACTATTTCCTTGTATTATTGTTTAATCATTCGAGTTATTGGATTACTAATCATCATCATTTTTGTGAACTAATTCCTAAATTTTGTTGATTAATAATTTTGATTAAAGGATCTCTGAACATGATATGTTTGGTAATCATAATATCAACTAATTGAACTACTTTGTTAACTTGATATTCACTATAATCCAGACATGTTTAAATCTTAATTTAATTAGTTATCTTGCTCTCGGTTAGGTTAGATCTACATTTTCCTAATCAAGATATCTTTAGGTTTTCTATCATTTTGCTTGTATTCTAGTTTTAGTTTATATTTAGATCAATTAAAAGATTCCTATAAGTCACCTTATCAAAGAGGAAAACTTTATTTCTGGCTTGGTTGAGCCCCATATCAGTTTAAGGATCACTTTCTTGCCTGATCAGCAAGAGAGCTGATCTGATGTTTCTTCTCTATTGGTAGGTGAAATTCATATTTTAAACCAATGGAGATAGAGAGAAGGTAATTGGAGCTAGTTTAACCAGTCGTAACCACCATTTTAACGGAAAAGGAGCTGCTCTAAGTTCCTGACCGGGTGGTCTTCCTTGTAATGTTGTAGGTAGATATTTTTGAGCATTCAACATTTTTGGCACTAGAAGGAGGGCCTGAAGACTTGTTGTCTTTTGGAATTTTTGTATTTTAAAGTTTTTATTTTATTCATAATGGCTCATCTTAAACTTCCCATTTGGAGTTGTATTTCTGGACGTGCATCTGCCAATACTCCACCAGAAATAGTAATACACTTGTCAAAGGTAAAGTTTAATTTTAAGAGGAATACTTATGCATTTAATCATGCCTTACAATTTATTCAAAAGAAATCAAACTCTACTTTTCATGATATTGATGAAGGTATTCTATGCAGGATTTTTACTCTTACATTCTCAGGGAAAGCTAGAAATTGGTGCCAATCTCTTGCAGTTGCCCCTATTTAGAGTTGGGATCAATTTATCACAATGTTCCTTTATAAATTTGATGGTTATGATTATGAACAGGTATGTGATGAATTCGAATATTTACGAAGATTTGAAAATGAATCTCTCTTAGATTTCACTGTTATATTTCAATTAATTTTCTTGAGATTCAGAGTTGAAGATAAACCTTTAGAAATTGAATTGATCGATTAGTTTGAGTATATTTGTTCTCTTCATCCCATTTCAAATTCATATGTATCAATTTCAAGCTTTGATGACTCTCCTTCAACTTTTAGTAATATTATCATAAACTCTGATATAGATGTGCATATCAATCATGATGAAGTAGCCTCAGCCATGTATGATAAATTCTTAATCTAGTACACACCTCTTATAGCGTTAATGATAATCAGGCTAATGAACCTTTATCACAAAGCTTGCAAGAATTTTATAAACAACTACAAGAATAAATCACAAATAAACTTAAATGACCATCTGCCACGAAATCTAAAAATAACTATGAATTAAATTTAGAAAAGCTGATTATAAATCAAAAAATGCAAGAAAAAATTGAAATTTCTAATAATATGCGACTTACTGTACAAATTTTTGAATTTGATCATGTTGATCAAATACAAAATTCATGGCAACTAGAGAACATTCTTCAAGAAAGCACAATTAGCCAAGAAAATGAACTGGAATCTGAAATTCACAATAAAGAAAATGCATAAGAATTCACAAATAGAGATATTTTTAAAATCGTTGCTTCTGATTCTCATTTTCACCTCTATCCTGATATTTGTGCTAATAGAAATTTATCTCCGCTTTCCTTTAATGTTGTTTCATAAAACAGAGAGGATGATATAAATAAATTTCCAATTAGTTTTCATCAAGATAGAGAATCATTCATTGATCATTCTTCTGGCATTAATGAACATGTGCTCCATATTCCTTCTTGTTTTAATACATTAGATGATAAAGAAGAGAATTTTAATGAATGTTCTAAAGTCATTTACAATAATTACTCTGACATTGAGGATGTTGATTTATCTTCTTATACATTAAATTCTCATAATCAAAGTCAAATCATACTTGAAAATGAAGAGAAACTCAACTCAGAAATTGTTTCAACTAGTTCTCATTTTCAAACAATTAATCATACTCATGATTTCAACAAAAGGGTCCCCATAATTTTATTATATGGCTAAAATAAAAATTAAATGGGGTGTTGTTGAGTACCACAACAATTGGCAACGCACTAGGTGAAACAGTGATTCCAACAAAAAGGAAAAAGACAATGTGACAAAAGAAGATGACAATAAAGAAGATGATGTAATGATAATGATGCAATAGTAAAGAGCAAAGAGACTCTATTAGGATGAAAGAATATGGTCACGGAGAGAATGGTGCAATAGCAAAGGGAATGATGAAAGAATATGATGAGAAGAGAAAGATGCAATAGCTGCAAAGAAAGAGAAAAAAAATGATGTAGTAGCAAAGACAATGGCAAGATGAAAGGAGATGATGATAGAGAAAATGTGGTAGTAGCATGGGAAAATGAATGATGAAGACACAAAGAAGAAAAATATAGAAAACATGCAAGGGATGAAGAAAGGAAAGAAGCATGGCACGAATAATAGTATTATGTAGATGAAAATGTAGCCTTGCGGATGAAAACAACATCCCTAATTAGAAAATGTAGATGCAAATAAAACAACATCCCCAAAATTTTAATGGTCCCACTTAATTAGTATTTTGATGAGAAATGGAAATTTGAGTTGAATGTACCTAGGCCAATTTTAACATAAGTCTGACGATATGTGTATACTTCCAAATTATGTTATGTTGAAAAGTTTGGTGTACTCTTAAAGCCACTTTGTAAAAACCTCTTTGTAAAGGGAGGCTCGTGGTCGAAACCCATAATGTTTGTGGTCAGCAAAAACCACACAATGTGATGCAATGTTAGTGGTAAGCAGAAATTACTTGTAATGGTTGAGGGTAAGTTGATGCAAAATGCCACAGGTGTAATGGTTACAAGTCAACCCCAGAAAACCCATGATGATTGATCATGATGTAAGGGGGGTGAAATTGTTTATGTCTTTGTGGGTACATAAAGATAAAGAGCAATGAGCATAAAAGACAATGCTGAAAAAGAGATCAATTCAAATAATTTTGAGGAACGCATATTGATATGATAAGTACTTATTAAGGGGGAGTATGCTAGATCGGTAACTCCTACTTGTGATATGATAAATGAAGGAAGTTAGGGATGAACTCTTATATGTTTTTTTAAATAGAATAACTAAGTTTGACATAATTGCTCGTGCTTCTTATTTCTTTATGTATATTTGTATGTGTTTGTTTCGGGCTATTAAAGCCAACATGGAAAAAGGCATATATTAGAATCTTCTTTCCAACCCATAATTATGTATTTTTTCCTAAATTGACACATTGTTAAACTATGTGGTCAACATCAATATGTAAGTCCAAGATGGATTATTCTTTAATGTGTTTTTAATTAGCTGAAATTTTTTTAATCCTTGTAATATGTGGTAATACATGTTGACAACAAGTGTTGCATGGCAACATAGTTCCTCTCACACAAATTTGTGAAAATATATTACTCAATTATTAACATTTAATTCAATTTATGTATGAAATTACATGAATTGAATCTTTATGACCTTATCTTAATGATTTTGTGTAATTAATTTACATATACCTAAAAATACATTACTTTAGCTTGAACCAAATAATTACAAAAGCATTTAATTCAATTTATGTTTGAAGTTACATGAATTGAATCTTCATAGCATTATTTTAATGATTTTGTGTATTTAATTTACATCCAACTAAATGAACTTGAACTTAAACCTAAATGTATAATTAATTATCTTCATAGAAACATTAATAAAAATATGTAATATTAATTTATATAGATAAAAAAAAAACAACTTTATATATATTTTTTATATATATAAACATTATATATAAAAGTGGTAAAATAACATTTTCTTAAAAATTTTATATTTAATAAATATTTTATATTTTTTTAAATTAAAAATGATCATAAAATTATTTTATGTTATCAATAAACTTTAATTATTTTTTTAATATATTTTTAAATAAACTTACAATAAGCATAAAAATAATAAATTTGTAAATAGTTAAAAAAATATGATAATAAAATTTTAAAATATATTTATAACATTAATTAAATTCAAAATTACAATACATTTAATTATAGCCCAAGACAAATATCGAATTAAAAATATAGTTTAGAACAACCCAACAGCAAATAAGAGCAAATAAGATGAGCTCTGGTATAGCTCAGGAAAATGTTGAGTTAAAAATAAAGCTTTGAAGAACCCAACACTGCATAAGATGAGCTATGGTCTTACTTCTAACCATGCCAAGAGAATCAATTTTCATGTAATTTTTACCTATCTTGTTATTCATCTTATGCGTAGGAAATTGCCGGATTGAACTATGTTGGCTAGTTACAGAGCAGCTTACTAGGGTTTTTGTGGCACGCATAACTAGCTTGGATGATATAGTTTCATTGACACTATAGACTAAAAAAACAAAATTACAGCAATTTGTCCCTAAGTGGATAGCAATCTGTCTTTTTGTGCAATAAAAATACAGCTATATGTTTTTCTATGCAATTTTTTGGACTTTTTGGTGTGGGAATTTGGTAGAAAAAATTGAGGTAAAATCTTAATTTGTGTTATTTAAACTGGTTTTTTGACTGTATATATGGATTTAGCACCCTGAAAATCCCTAGGCCACTTTGATTGTACAGGAGTTATCCATCAAGCTTGTGATTTCAATAAATTCCTGCAGAATTTTAGAGAAATTAGACCCAAAAAACCTACTATAAAAACTTCCAAAACATAGTACCATATAGAATTATGGTTTGTCTATAACCAGATTTTCATTTAGATAAAAAGAAAAAGATAATATTTGATGGCTTCCGGAATGGGATCAATCTTGTTAAGCAAGAAAAAAACAAAAACTCTTCAAGGGAGTTTTCTATATCGCTATCAGGGACGTTGACAGTTCAGATGTGGTTGATTTAAAGCTTGAATTCGAAGATAAAATTGACCGCATATGTTCCAAAACTCATGAAAACTCTCTCAAAAATGTATGGTGGAAGGGTTGAAATAGTGGCAATGCCTCCTTATAATCGACCTGGCTACCATAACAGCTTAAGGGATATAGCAAGTATAGTAGAAGAGATGAATTCATGATATCACAGTGGTATTTCTTTCTTGACTGATGTGAAGCTAGTGATCTATCAAATTGCAGCAAAAGACTGGACGTTTGTAGATGGTAAACGCGTAGCCCTCAGGGTGGGCATATTAAGGAAAAATTTGAAGTCTATTATAGATAGAGGATGCCTCTCCGCGCCATAGGGTAAATCCAAATGCTACTTAAATCCAAATCCAAATGCTATTTATTATAGATAGAGGATGCCTCTCCGCGCCATAGGGTAAATCCAAATGCTAAACGCTCTCCCAATGTCCTGCAGATTTAGAAAAAAACCAATATATCGCATTTATAAATCCAACCAAAAATAGGTGGACGAGTCAAAATATAGGTGTGATCGATTGGCCACATGAGTTAAATAGAAAGGCGACCACGTTCATTGAACATTGTGAATCCTGTTGTTTTGACGAACTCCCGAGCATCCATGGATGAATCTCAATTTGCATCAGTTAGGTGTGAAACCCTAGCCAGGACATAGGTGGCCTTTTTCTCCTATGGACTGTGATTAATTACATGGATAGATTTATAAATGGAGTGGTTTTTAAGTGTGATTTTTTAGAGTTTTTGAGGAATTTTTAGTTTAATTCTGGCGAAAATGTTTTCAAATCTTGATTTGTATTATTTAAAGTAGTTTTTAAACTATATTTTTTTTCAGGACAGAAAAAGCATAATTGTATTTATATAAGATATATAAAAGAGCCACATAGTACATTCACTTGAACATAGCATATATCCTGGGGACTGGATCAGCACATAAACAAAGAGCCATATGACAAAAATGCCGAAATGGAGCCTATAAAACCCACGGAGAAGGGTTGTACACCAGCATCATGATGAAACCATATGAAAAGGGCAAAACAATACAATATCTCGACTGTTATCCGCAGCATGTTTTCAAAGAGAACATAGGATAACCAGAAAGAGTATGAATAGAAACCTGCGGAGCTGGAAAAACAAGAACCATGGAGACGACATCATATATAAACAAAAAGAGAAACACAGACATGAAGAAAAATGAACCAAAAAAGAATCCCAAGGGGATCTGCTGATCAGCGCTTGAGAATTAGAAGTCGGTAGGATAGAAGTCCTGAATGGGAAAGATTTTTCCACCAAAGGAGACCTGAAGATGCCAACACCCCGGAGCCACATGGAGGCCCATTTTCGATAATGCATTTGCCTGTTGATTTTGATTCCTGCTGATGTGATGAACTAAGCCACCTGTTAAAGAGTTCCAAAAATATATGATCCTGTCTAGCCACCCCACAAGATGCGGCCTGGAGATGGAATTTTTCCCAGAGACAGTCCACCAAAACTTTTGAATCTCCAAAGCTAGAAACATCCTGAAGGTTTAAAAAAAGACAGAAACTCAAGAGACCTGCGAGAGCCATCACCTCAACCAGATTGTTAGTGCCCTTCCCCTGTTCCAATGAATGGAGAAATCATTGTCTTCTTTTGCTAAAATGTGAAAGCCACAGCCACATAAACCATTCTGCTCGGCTCCACCGAAATATGCCCTTGGCAGAGAAGAGAGTTCCTGTGAGATATCTATACCAACCTGCTTCTTTTGCTTGGGAGAGGATTGTGGGATTGCATCATAGAGAGCAATAATGTTGAAATAGGTTTCCAGAAAAGGGGCCTTTTGGCATTGAAAATATAATTATTGCGCTACTTCCAGATGCACCAGATAGTGATGATGAAAATTGATCTCCAAGATTTTTTTTGCTTGTTGCACCATAAATAGGCTTCAATTATTGAAACATGAGACATATGCTGAATACCAAAACACTTCTCTAAGAAGATCCATAATTGTTGAGATCCATTGCAGGTTAGAAATAAGTGAAGGCTATCTTCCTCTGCCAATCTGCATATGGGGCAAATACCAGGCCCCTGCCACGTTTTTAAACTATATTTATGGATTCCGCATCCTCAAAAACTCCTGGGGCGCTTTGATTGTGAATAATTCACCTGTCAAACTTGTGATTTCAATGAATCCCTGTTGAATTCTAGACAAATTAGATCGGAAAATAAATCAAAAAAAAATTCAAAAAGTCACACTTAAAGACTACTCGTTTACAAATGAATTAAAGATAGATGAACAAATTTATGTGCAGCGTAGTTTAATATATATTATATATATATATATATATATATATATATTTATATATATACTATATATATATACCATGTAACAAGATTTTTAATATGGAGATTTAATCTATTTTATTATGGGGATTTTTAATCTTTAAATAGACTTTGTTACAATACCATAGTTTACTATATCACAAGCCCAAAAAAACCATAACTCATGTTTATATGACATTTTTTTTAATTATTCAATTTGGCTAAAAAAATATAAAGGACACAACTACTTTTTGAAATAAATCTCAACCTTTGATTTGTGACTACTCCTAATAATATTCTATTGATTTTTAAATCCCTACCATCTATTTAACAAGTATCGATAATTAAGTTAAAAATATGTAAGTTTTCTTGGAATTAGTAGTTTTAAGCTTTCTTGGAAATTTTGTATTACTATTTTATTATATAGAAATAATTAGTTATGGTTGAAAGCCTACTAGCACAATCATTACAATCATTTTAGTTGTTGACTCTTATTAGTTATATTTTGACTATAAATATTTATCAACTTGCTAATGTATAACATTATATATTAAGTAAATATTTTTTTTGGTGATATATTCAAATTTTATTTTTTATTTTTTTTTATTGATAGAGAGAATTGAAGCCTTATGACAAAAAGACAATCAACGAATTGGAAACTAGTAAAGGCAAAAAAAAGTCAAAATAAAAAACCAATAAAATTGGTAGAAAAAACAAGAAAAAAAATATATAACTAATATAAAATATGAATAGATACATTTATTAAGATGGCCTTAGTACCTAATTTCTAATTAATAAGTATTCACGTGAACTTGTTTTTTAGAATATTTAAATCTCCTTTAGGTTTTAGAATAAACCACTCAATTATTCTTCACATGGACTAAGATACCATGCAACACTTGTTTTTAAAAAAAGTTGCAAGATGAAAAAAGTGAAGCAATGCCCAAGGGGTTTATAAAAAAATAGTTTTTATAGAAGGATAGCTAATTAGTCATGCATCAGGGTTTGATTCGTCATCGGTTAGGAATTTCTACTTTATCTGGTCTCCGAGGCCACCTGAACCCTTGTGGAATTCCTAGTGGTTCCATGAATCATCTCATGAATCTGTCTTCTATGAACTCGAGACTCTCTTCTTATGGATGTATGCATGGTGGATCAGGCCAAGTCCCTACATCTTTGGGGATTTGTGGTTATGGAGGGTATTATGGGAGTTTGGGTTCATATGGTGGCCCTCCTCAAGTTGGTGGATATGGCGGTGGTCAAACAATAAGAAGGTATGGTGGTATTGGAGGGGGATCTCTGTATGGAGTACCACTAAATTCAGGAGCTTCTTAGTTGAGTGGATTTTCATAATGAAGACATTATCCATTGTTATCCTATCAAAATGAGCATCAACAATTAGGGAAATCACCAGCACCAAGATTTCCCAGTGGAGGGGTATATCAAGGTGTGCCATCGTTTTACTCTATTAAGACATTGTAAGCGATGAAGCAGCCTATCGGATCATCTCCAGGTGTTTCTTTCTGGTCAGAGTAACTTCGGGCATTTATTTTCTTGTCAGTCAAAGTATCTTCTAGCTATGCTTTTCCTATCAGTCAAAGTATCTTACAGCATGGCCAGGGTTCCCTTTTTCATCCCCAGGCGTATCCAGGTTGATTATTTTTCTTGAATATTTTTACACATGTGCATGTTATGAGGCCTGTCAAAGCATCTCCAGGGGAATCCTAGTGAGTCAGAGCATCTTATGGCTATTTTTTTGTTTGTTGGATTGCACCCTTTTTTCTTTCAGTTTTATGTTAGGGCCTACTAACTCGCATTGTAATGATTGGCTTCCCTTTTGATGGGATATATATGGTGCTCCCTACAAGGTATTTTGGTGGGCCTACATGCCCTGCTCTCATGTTTCTTTCACATTTTATGTAAATGATTTACATTTTAATGAAATTTGATTGTTTTTTTCCATCAAAAAAAAAAGATGACGAAATGAAAGGTTTACATACTCTTTGTTGACACCTCTCAATAATAACTAAATTTCGCAAAACATTGTGGTGACCTTTAACAAATCCTCTCATATTTAAACTCAAAAATTATAACAAAATTGACCTAGTAAGTAGGACCCTTCATCAAGAGAATCTTAGGATTATAAGTTAAAATTTGTCTTAAGGCTATGATTGGAAAATTTTAATGAATCCTTACTACATAAGTTATATAAATGTATATTGTTGGCATTAAAAGGTTGATGGGCCATCCCTTTGATCACATAAAGAGACCGTCCTACATATATATGTGTGTGGAATATTCCTTCTTAATATTGATTAGTTTTATTAGAAGCTTTGAATATATATATGTGTGTGTGTGTGTGTGTGTGTGTTGTAGTTGCTAAAACTACCCTCCAAAATTTCGCCTATGCTTTATTTCGGAGCCTTCCTTCTTATTCACATGAGCTTATCTTACATGGATTCAGGTATTCATATTTTGAATGACACTTATATTTTTCATTTGTGCTTGTGAGTGCTTGTTTCCACACACAATTGATCTTCCTAACTCACAAGCTAACCTCCTGACTTGGTCTTACAACAATTATGGGCTTGCCTCCAGAAATTTTGCAATCCTTGAGGGCAAGCAACCTTGATGATTGGAATTGTGTCATTCAAACTAGAAATCATCCCTGAGCTTACAAATTGTGCATTCATAGAAGGAAGCCCAACACTGAGCCCAGAAACTATGCAATCCCTTACTGAGCTCAGATACTGCACAATGCACTAAGTTGGAAAGTTGCCCAATTCCCCATAATTTTGCAGTCTTTCCCGACAGTGTGAATGGAAAGTTTCCCCGAAAAAAGTAAAAAAGAAAAATGCTAAAAAGAAAAAATCACCCCTAAAAATAGGGATCCATTATTACTATCTTTAAGGAGGCATACTCGTTATTTTTAGAAACTTTGCCAAGTGTCACTTTTTCCTTGATTTAAGGCATGCATGTCATAAACCCTAATTTGCTCAAATCTATTTAAGCAATGCCTCTAGATTTCATTTGAACATTCAATCCTGGAGCTCTAGTATTCTCGAGGAGATCAAGTAATCTTCGATGTGATCGTCATCACATTTTTGGGTGAGTTTTGATTTTGTCATCTTTTGCCGTTTTTTGTCACTTTTTATCGTTTCTCTTGTGTGAGAGTTATTTTACTTATTTCTCTTCATAGTTGTTTGTGATTCAACTTATTTTAGCCTGTAGAAGTGTTACTCTAAGTTGTTGTTTGCCTTTCTCTAGTGTCACATCTTTTTTCTTGTTTTTGCACCGATGGTCGTCATTGGGCTGACTTTCCTCACATACTTGATTTTCCTTCTTTTTGATCATTTTTTGCACTTGATCGACATTGATTTACTAATATTTAGTCAATTTTTCACTCAAGCTCACATCATCATTGAGTTCTGCTCATTTTCGACACTTCCACTGGGTAGATATGCACTTTTCTTGACCAATTGTTTCCTTGCCTAGTTGGGCACTGTGCAATCCTAAGGCTCAAGCTAAGATCTTGGCCTCTAGAACTGTGCAATGTGTAGTACAGGCTAGCCCAGCAACACATTGCGCAGTTCCAAGGCTCAGCCTGTCACCTTGGCAATTGACACTACACAATGTGGTCTCTCCTAGTCTCTGCCCAGGTTGAACTGCACATTACACAGTATCAAGCCTCAAGTTGCATCCTTGAATGTTGGGACTGCATAGTGCACAGTTCCCACATTGAGTCTTCCTTGCTTGTTGATGAAAGTTGCACAATCCCTCTTATCAGTTGGTCAGTTTGTTGCTTGATCATGCTTTGAAGGTAGATTTCCAAAAGCTAATGTTTGCTTTCCATGAGTGTTCTTTTTGTCCCACAGGTACCACACTTTTGAAGCACTTCTCTCCAGCAGTCATTGTTACCATGACACCACAGAGAGCTACTTCAAAAGAGACCACTAAAATCAATACTGGGGAAGCAGTTGAGCAAACACCAGTAGACTTGCCAGTGTATGCGGACACTCAACTCTTTATAGAAAAGGGATCAACACTAACATGGAAACAAGTTAATGAAGCTCTTTCAGCAATGAACGATGAAGCAGGTCCAGAGGGCTAGCAAATTTATCTCAATATATGATAGTCAAGACTACACAAGGTTGCATGTAAATATCCATCCTTCCCATGTGCAGATTTCATCATCTGGATTGTTTCATACATTGATGAGAAGACTGTGACATTTGAGCAGTTCTAGTGGAAAAAAACTTGCTAACTTTCGGGCAGAATATTATCAATGTATCTATCACTTTCCTGAGCCAATGAAGCTTATGGAATCATTTTTCTATGCCACCGACAACTATGTGAATACAAGAGATATTTTCAAAGGTTGGGTGAAAAATCCATCGAAGTTTCGACAAACACCCACTAATTCATATAAGACAAAGTCCCTCAGGAAGGCCTACCAGCTCTTGGTTATATTAACTTGCAGGATCCATGGTCAGCATAGCACGAAGACCTTTCCTGAAGGGTGGGAAGTCTTCTTGAACTAGGCTGTGAATGAGGGGAATTCATTCAACTAGTTAGATATGTTGGCTCAACAGTTGAGAGCCCATGTAGTAGAGGCCCATAGTCCTCCCAATGGTGAGAAAGCAAGGTTTTATGTGTCTGTATATTTACTAGATGCAATCTATGCACAACATTAGTTTCCTGGCATGAACTAGACATGGACACCATGATAAATTGCCATGCATATCTATTTCAAGTTGCTTTCAGATTGCAGTCATCAGGGAATAATGGAATAGATAACTAACCATTTCATCATCCCGCTTTATAATCTCATCTTTGAAGAAGATCCACCTTGCATGTCACGAGGAGAAATGGAGGCAATCGCAGATATCGCATATTGGTATACCTCATCGGGTGTCACCATCCTTGTAGCGTTTCACGAAGAGAAGTCGCCACATCTTTTACCAAGGTATGCTACCAACAAGCTTGTTATGCAATAAGTGTCATATCATCTCACCATAGGGTTATCAGCAGCTTTGCACAGGAAGAAGAAAGCATCATGACCCACTCTTCCTTCGCAAATTGGATTATACGAGATAAAGAACTTGAAAGTCACGGATACCGAGGGAAAGGAGATAGTGAGGTTTGTATTCGATACTCGATACTTTAATTTGTATTATCCCCGTGGTATTTGCAAAGACCACTATGCGAGAATTCATTTTCAGTGGATCAGTAAGGAATTTCATTGGTCAAAGGAGGACCCTTGGAGGAATTGCTACAATGGCTTCAAACTCCATCAGCCAGTCAATTTAGCAGGGATTTCATCAGCTACTCCGCAGAGCGCAGCAACTCTGGAATAAGCAGCAACAGAAGGTAGTGATCCCATGTAGGACAAGGGAAAGATAAATATTTTCAAGGGTCGAGTGGAAGAACAAAGTTGTAAGATGAAAGTGAATCCTACTATTATGAAATCATATTTAGCAATAGAAGCGAAGAGGAAGTAGAGGATACAGAGAGAAGAACAGAGTAAGAGAGAAAAGCAGAGGTTGCAAGAAGTAGAACTAAAGTTGCAAGAAGCAAAACAGAAATTGAAGGAAGAATGGGATCAAAGGAGGAAAGAACGAGAAGAGAAGAAAAAATAGGAAGAAGAAGAAAGGAAAGGTGCAATAGCAGGAGAAACAGCATCGACACAAGTTGAAGAGAAGGAATAGAACCAGCCATTAGTTGAGGAGAATGGTGAACAGATGCAGGATCGAGAGCTTTCTTAGTATATTGAGGATTTGATTGAAGTTATACACATGGAGATGGAATAGGAGTTGCAGAATGAAGATGTTGATATGATGTTGAGCACAGCATAGGTCACCATATAGAATCCACCACCTACAGCAGCACAGCCAGCCCCAAGCAAAGAAGGGGATGTTGTTCCTCTTGATGATGATCCAATAATGGATGTGTACAATCTGTCATTTGATGAGTTCCAAAATAATATTATACAAGCACGTAAAGAGAATTTTCGATATGATCATGCATAACCTTCATTCGTTAGAGGAAGGGTGATAACGGCATACACCAGGAAGAATCCAAAATCCATTGCCAAAGCCAACTTGGCCTTTGCAAGTGCAACGAGATCAAACATTCAGTATTTGATAGCCAAGAATGAGAAATTGGCACAAAACTTGCAAGCTGCCAAGTAAGAGGCAGAACAACTCCACGCAACATGATAGAATGCAGTTTTCATGCACCTTTTCTTGGAGAAGATGAGAGAAGTGATACTTGTTGAAGTATCAACACTTGCAGAAACCATGCAAAACCTTTATGAGGAGTTTGTGAACGTACATGAAGCAGTTGTCTGTTTGCATGACCTATAGCAGTAGAGAAAATATTTTTTTTAAACTCTCAAGAACATAAAAGCTGTCATTACCCATGTCCAAGAATGGGCAATGCGATACAAAGGGGCACTGCTTGACTTAGTGAAGAAAATGAAGCCACGGGTAGTGCTAGAGAGAGCGAGAGCTTGGATCTTGATTCAGAATAACAAGCAGGTCGCTCATTTATTTGTATCATTCAGGCCTCATATGTATGGTTATACAATAGTTTGGATGTCTTGGTGAATGCACAAAAGATCCCATCAATTGGCTCACTCACCAAAGCCAAACCCAAGAACCAACTCTAGTAGGAGATCGAAGAGTACTTGGAGCAGCTAAGACAGATTGCCACCAAGGCATATTTGTATTGAATAGACAGAACATGTAGAACTACATCGGTGGTCCTGTCTAAATTAGAACAATGTTGCTCATGCTTCAGAAGGAAGTTGAAACTAGTTCCAAGCCAATGTACCTGGATTCCATGGAGGCTAGAGTCTGCTTCTAGTCAGACACCATCATGAAGTTTGGGGATGACATCACACAGTATCAAGCTTAGCACCAATATGTTACCACGAAGCTTCAAGTAGAAGTTGAGCTATATTTCTCTCAAACTCAAGCATCATAGTATTTTGTCTTGTTAGGCTGTGAAATTGTTTCTACCGTATTTTGTCTTATATGGGTATGAGTGTAAAATGTAATATTATTTGTAATTATTTTGTAAAGTGAAATTACAAGTCTCAATATTGAAATGTGAAGAGTCATGATGTATTGTAATGATTCATTTAAAAGAAGTCGAAGAGTCATGAGGGTAGTCCAAAGGTCACAAAGGGGAGTTGAAGAGTCACGCTTGTTGTTATAAATAGAACCTCATAACTCATGGAAAGGGATTTTGAGAGCCAAGATTTTGGCTAGGCTTAGGCTTAGAAGGAGCTTGGGAGTATTGTGAAAATCCTTGGCTTCTCTGTAGCATAGAACGAGTATACTTCTTTTGAGGAGTAGGTGTTCTTGACAAATGTTCCACTATTGGGGCTAGTGGTTCGTTAATGGTGTATGTATGAATGGAACTTTCACTTATAATAAAACTCAGAGCAGACACACTTTCATGCATATGTTGTGAACATATTAGGACTATTCTTGTTGTATTTTCAATGTATGTTATTTAACTTACGCTTATGCTTATGAAATATTTCATTTGCATTTGTATGAATCTTGTTGAAAGAGTGTTGTTGTATTAATTCATCACCTTAACTTATGGACTATTCTGCATGTTAGCTTGTGATGTCATATGCTCGTGTGTTCCTTTCTAGTTGCATCCTATTGCAGGATTCCAAGGGATGCACTTCCTTTTCCCTTCATGTGTTGGAACATTCATGTATCACACTTGACTTTCTGCAAGGCCACACACTTTCTCTCACCAAAGTTACCATACTTCACTATATGCTTTTTCGTCATCAAGGCATAAAATTACCACCTACTGGTGGGGTCCTACTCCAAACGGTGTGAGGTCTGATTGGGACTTCATATCGAGGAGATCCCCTAAATTTTAGAGGGCACAACACCGTCAACATTGATGGCGCTAAAAGGAGGACCAGGAGACAAGATGAATCCTTGAAACCTATTTTGAATTTTTGCATTCATTTAATGACTTCTCCCCAAATCATAACCCCAGCGTCTTTTTCTAGACACACAAATCTGAAAGTGTTGGAAAGAATTATTTATTACTTGTCAAATTTGAAATTCAATGGCGTGGGTGAAACAACCTTATTTGAGCAGACAACCCATTTTCTTGAGTTCTGCACAAAGAACAATATCCACTATGAGGATGTTAGTTGTAGGTTGTTCATTCTCACATTCGAACGATGGGTACGAGAATGGTGTAACACATTGCCTAATGAATCCATACAGTCTTTGGAACACCTTGTTACAGAGTTGTTTTGTGCCTTCAATATGTATGGTTGTAAAACTATATGCAAGAAAATTCTGAATCTGCAAAAAGCACCTGATGGGTCCATCCAATATTTTCACAATCATTTTATTCATTTTTTCTTTGAATTTCTAGAAGATGATCTTTATTGGTCTTTCTTGGTTGATAGATTCCTATATCTTGTTCACATTTCGGATAATCTGCATGAGCTCAAATATTTTGAACCTCTCCTAACATACCTTGGTATTAGAGCTTTTAAATCTATGACAGATGAGATTGTTGTTCCAAGTAACCCTTCATCCCCTTCTCATCAAATAGCTCCAATTTCATAGGTTGAGTTGGGAGAATTTGAGAATCCATCCACTGATCTACTACCATCTTCTCCTACCCACATACTCAGAATTTCAGTGCAGGTTTGGACTATGAATCTGATGGTTACGATGAAGTGTTATCTCCTCATCTTCCATCCTTGGGTTCCTTTGATCCTTTGGATTGTGAGTTTTTGTGTTCACTTGTTTCGAATCCTTCTTTTGATGTTCATGAGGATCAAGTTTTGGATGGAGTTAGCATTGAGCAGCCAGCTTGTGATATCATTTATGATGATTATGTGTGGGAGCCCATAGCTAAACAAGAATCTGCGATGAAGGATGATTCTTCTCCTTCCGCAAATATTCCTCAATATCCTGACATTTTCCATAATCCTTTCATTCCTGTAAAATCTTGTGAAGAATTAGTTTCTGATCATTCTCAGAACGCGTGGAATGCCAATTTTTCATTTGAATGCAAAGAGGAAAAATGTGTTTTCCCTGATCTTTCTAATCTCTCATCTCATATTTCTAGGAATATGGAGGATGAAATTTATTTTTCTCCATCATCCCCTCTTTACGATTCGTCAAATGAGGATACCTCTATGTGTAATTTTGAACTTTATAATTGTGGTTGTTGTGATCTTTTCGTTGATTCATTTGATCATGATTCTGATTTTTCCACTATCGATCTTTCCAAGCCACCCATCTTCGATGGTCCATCTTCTAGTGAAATGGAACTTCCCCAAGTTATCAAGGCACTTTAGCTCGAGCTGATGGTTATGTCAAGTTTTCATAGGCTTGAGGTCAATTTCACTTCCAATCATAAATGTGTTGAATCTTTCCAGGCTCCTCATCACCTTCTCACACGTATTGAAAATCAATTTGTTTTACAATTTTCACATCCTCCATTTGCATCACACGATCATATCGCTCAGTCATTGGAGGATTCATACGTGGTGAGCATGGTTTCAAAATGAAATTTTTCTTCTTTATTTATGTTACTCATTTTCGTAGATCGAAAGTTTGTTCTTGCATGTCTTTAGGTCACAGTGTGCCTAAACACCACAACACACCCGCAGAATGTCTTCCATGAGCATTTTGTTCTTACTTTTTTGCACGTACTTCCAAACTTTGAATGTTTTGGTTTACATTTTCCTATATTTTTGGTTTATTGTTATGCTTGTATATCTTTCTTGACATGCATTCCCTCGCATACATGGACCAACCAATGTGTCGGTGGCTACATTAGAAGTATCACTTCACGTGAGTATGTCCTATGCTTTGATTAGGTTAGGAGTAGGAGTAGTTTATTTCCTTTTCTTAGTTGTTTTATTTGAATTCCTTTGCTTTCTTTTACTTTCCGCTCCACACTTTTCCTCTAGGTGTTTTCTTTCAGTCATAGGATAGCTTCCGCATGAGATCGTGTTTGGCTTCTCAGACAAGATTGGTGAAATCCAAGAGAAATTTGTAATGCTATCAACGTTTCGTTATCTATTTATTCCCTCTCTTTATGTGAATCTTTCATTTCTTTTATTCAATGATACTTTGATGGAAAATATGTTCCTTTCAGAGAAATTCACAATGAAATCACGATGCTTACACTTTAACTAGTATCGCGTACTCTAATCAGTCCTCTATTTTTCAATTAATCCTTATTAACTAATTCGAGGAGAATAAGGAGGGGAGGAAAACCTTAAAAAATATGTCAGAGGTGTATACAAATATCCTTCCCTGAAGGGAAAACCTCTTCTGCTCTCAATAAGTCGAGATCCCTCTTCCGCCCCATGAAATAAATAAGTGTCTATATACAATTATTTGAACAAGTAAAAATGAAAAAATAAAAAATGAAATAAAGGGAAAAAGAAGGAAAGGATTCCTATGCAGAGATGTGAAGCAAGAAACTCCACTGGGATATTGTATAGCCTCGCTATTAGCGAAGCAATGCGTGTGTTCCTAAAGTGACTCTGTTGGGTACTATCCAGGCTTGCTAGCAATGGAGAAACACCAGAGATGAAAACTAAGACTCTTGACATTTTATTTTACTTCGACATTTACATCCTCCTCATCCCCAATCGAAACAACTCAGTCTGACATGGCTTGGTATGTGTGTTTCTGATGAAGAGAATGGTAGGGACTATATCTTTAACTCAAGCTAAGTGAAGAAGTTATGACAATCAATGAACTGAACAATACTTCTGAAATAAATAGAATTGTTTTGTATGAGAAAATATCCATACAGAGAG
Organism: Pinus taeda; assembly: GCA_000404065.3. Lineage (NCBI taxonomy): Eukaryota > Viridiplantae > Streptophyta > Pinopsida > Pinales > Pinaceae > Pinus > Pinus taeda. Next base: position 40,318 of record APFE031456822.1, read on the forward strand.
ATGAAGTTCTACCAATGTGTCGTCAGTGTTGTATCGGCTACAACCACCCTCCAAAATTTCACCTATTCTTTGATTTTGGAGCCTTCCTTCCTATCCACGGAGCTTATCTTGCATTGATTCAGCTATTAATGTTTTTAGTGAGACTTATCTTTTTAATGTGTGCTTGTATTTGCTTGTTTCCACATTTAACTGATCATCCTAACTCACAAGCTAACCTCCTAAGTTGGTCTTACAACATTTCTGTGCTTGCCTCTAGAAACTCTGCAATCCTTGAGGGCAAGAAGCCTTGATGATTAGAATTGTGCAATTCAGACTGGCAGTCAGCCTTGAGCTCAGAAATCATGCAATCATGGAAGGCAGATCAGTAACAAAACTTGAAACTGTGCAATCCCTCACTGAGCTCAGAAACTGTGCAATACACTGAGCCAGAAAGTTGCTCAGTTCCCCATAATTGTGAATTCTTTCCCAGCAATGTGCATGGCAAGTGTCCCTGAAAAAGAAAAAAAGTAAAAGCTAAAAAGTAAAAAAAATCCCCAAAAATAGGGATCCATTATTAGTATCCACAAGGAGGTACACTCGTTATTTTTAGAAACTTTCACCAAGTGTCACCTTTTCCTTGATTTTAGGCATGTGCGTCATAAACCCTAATTCGCCAAATCTATTTAATCAACACATCTAGATCTCATTTGCACATTTTATCTTGGATCTCTAACATTCGTGAGGAGATCAAGGAACCTTTGGTGCGATTGTCGTCGCTTTTCGGGGGAGTTTTGCTTTTGTCATCTTTTGCCGCATTTTCTATCGCTTTTTGTCGCTTCACTTGTGTGAGTGTTGTTTTACTTATTTCTCTTCATAGTTGTTGGTGTTTCAACTTATTTTAGCCTATATAAGTGTTATTATAAGTTTTCATTTTCCTTTCACAAATGTCACATCGGTTTACTTATTTTTGCACCGACGGTCGGTGTTGCGTCGACTCCCCTCACATCTTGATTTTCCTTACGTTTGATCAATTTTTGTACTTGATCTACATTTTTTTACTCATACTTAGTCAAGTCTTCACTCAATATCATATCATCACTAAGTTTTGTTCGTTTTGCAAACTTTCACAGGGAATATCTGCACTTTCCTTGGTCATATTTTTCCTTACCCAACTAGGCACTATGCAATCCTAAGGCTCAAGCTGAGAGCTTGGCCTCTGGAACTGCACACTGTGCAGTACAGGGTGGCCCAACTATGCATTGCATAGTTCAAGGGCTCAACTTGTTATCTTGGCCATTGAGATTGTGTAATGCGTAATCTCTCCCAGTCTCTTCCCAGGTTGAACTGCGCATTGTGTGGTCTCAAGCCTCAAGTTGCATCCTTGACTACTGAAACTGCACAGTGCATAGTTCCTGTAGCCAATCTCCCTTTCTTTTTATGAAAATTGTACAATCCCTCTTATCAGTTGCCCGATTTTTTGCTTGATCATGCTTTGAAGGTATATTTGCAAGAGCTAATGTTTACTTTCCATGAGTGTCCCTTTTATCCCACAAGTACCACACTTCTCGAGCACTTCTCTCCAACAGTCATTATTACCATGGCACCAAAGAGAGTTGCTTCAAAAGAGACCACTGAAAGCAGTATTGGGGAAGTAGTCGAGCAAACACCAGTAGACTTTCAAGTGTATGTTGGCACTCAATAGTTTATAGAAAAGGGGCCAACACTAACATGGCAGCGAGTTAATGAAGTTATTTTAGCAGAGATCCTTGAAACACATCTAGAGGACCAGTAGCTTTATCTGAGTGTTACACGAAAAATTGTCACCGTGACTTTCTGTAAACTGTGTGAGTTTATCACCACTCATACATACCTCCTTTGCAAGTCTTAAACCTCAGCTCTACATATCAAGCTTTGAAAATGAGAGAAAGTCCTTAAAAATCTCTAAAACTCTGGTTTCGCACTTTCTCTTAGTATTGCCTGCGGTGCCGCACCCACTGGTCATGTTCCCTGCGCACCTGGCCACTCTGTATCTGCATGTATGGGTGCAAACCCCTGTAAAAGTTAAAAAGGCACAATTTTATTCTTAAAAACTCACTTTGAGTCAATTCTGGAAGCTTCTAGAGGGAATCTTGTGCTGGCAAGTTCGCTCCTTTAGGGTGCATGCATCCCATTCCTTAAGGAGCTAACCCCTTGATGTGAGGAGCTTATCCCCTTGAAGAAGGACTCTATCCCCTCAATGGTGGACCTGTAACCTCCTTCCTTTGCACTATAAAATGAAGCTTTGGGCTGGTTACTGAGGAGGTTGAAAGTTGAATATTGTTGAGGGTATATGCTGCTGGAACTTAGTCTTCCTAATTGAGCTTTTGAGAGGAAAGATCACATACCTTTTAATTTCATTTGGAAGAGAGTAAGGCTTGTCAAAGTAGAGGAGATTCCTGCCTGGACCCTGGGAAGAGCTTGTACAGCATCAAGGCACCCAGGTTGTAAAGTTCTTCTTTCTCAAAGTTAATACAATCAAGTTTATTTTTCTCAATAAGTTGTGTTTAATGGTTTATTTCATAGACTCCTTGATCACTATGATGAACATGATTTATTATATTAGCTATGTAGGTGTTCTTTGATGTGTGCTTGTTTGTGTTTGCAGGTTATTAAAAGGAAGGTTGTTGGAGCAAGGCTGCCACAAACTAGCGTTGGACTTAAGGTAGGGTCTAAAACACCTCTTAGTCTTTATTAATGAATCAAAATATGTTTAGAGAAAAGTAGATTTGCTTGTCCTGCTTGTTGCTAGATATCAATTGATACTAGGGAGATTGGTCTTGTTCGCAAGAACGATTTATACGCTTAACAAATTGGCGACTCCGCTAGGGAAGGGATTTGATTGTTTAATTTTCCTTGATCTTTGATTTGAGAAACTTGATTTTTTGTTTCTGGTTTTTATTTGATGTGTGTGGGATTGGGTAGTTTGTCATTCCTAGATTGGTTTTTATTTTTTAGAAATTTTTACGAGGACCGCACGTTCTGTTTAAGTTACAGTGCAGACCTGACCACACTGTTGCTTTACTGCACAGAGCGGTACCGCACTTGGTTTCACTGGAGGCCTGCGGACCCTGTCAAAATTTTTGAAAATATTGAAATCTTTTCATCCAATTTAGTTCAGATATTTTTTGTTACTTTTATCCTCTGCCCAGATCTACATATATCCTGTTGAAAGTCTCTCATAAGCAAGTTCCATTGGTGTTTTGTTTTGAATGAATTTCTAGAAGTTTTTGCATACTTGGTTCGGTCTTCACTCAGTCATTGTAGTGACTTGAAGCTTAGAAGCCTAAGAGACCTTAGATCACCCTGGAATCTTTTGTCTTCTTGATAAGTCTGGCTAGTTTGTGAGATCTTCCTTTGGTGAGAAATCAATTTTGTTTCTCTTTGCAAAACTTTGAATGAACTTGGTCATAAGTTGTGAATTTCATTTGTTATAAAAAAACATAGCTGGATGTTTGGTTGATTTGTCTTGTTGAACAAATTAATTATTAGTTTGCTGAATAACTAAGGGAAAACATCCTAAAAAAACATTTGAAGCTTTTATTTCGATTATTTTTAAGAAGTTAGATCTCAAGATTAGATTTTTCATAGTTTTGAGTGTGTTGTCTAGAAATTCTAGTTTCTCTTTTGAAAATTTGTTTTTCTAGTTTCGAGTGTTAAGACGAAAAGGGATTTATTTCGTGAGCATAATTAGTAGCTTCATTTGAGTGTTTTGGAAAAGACAAAAACAAACAAAAGTTTTTTTTTCGTTTTTATGTTGAAGGAAAGTTTTGTTTTCAAGAATTGCATTCTCAACTCTTCCTTTAGCTATAGATTCATTGAAAAGGAAAATAATTGATCACTTAGGTGCATTTTTTAGCATTTTGGAGTTGAGTCTTCACACCACAACGTTTCATCTCCATATCTTTTATCTTAAGAAACAACCAATAAAATTAAAGCTTAATTAAAATTCATCTAGCAATCTTTTTATTTCTAGGGCTCTTACTCACCAACATAGCTTAGGCTAGTATATTGGAGTAGGGAGTAATTAACTCTCCAAGAGAGTTAAAGCAAATAAGTAGTCGATCTTGGGGTAGGAAGAAATCCAATTGTTACATCTATGCTCTGGGAAAGCTCCTCTTAAAGGAGAAGCACGAGATCATATCCGAACCAGTGGGGTAATCAATCCTTCCTCATTGGGAACGATAGAAGATATTCACATATTAAAAACGGTAAACCTCGGATTGACCATTGTCGAGGAGCCTGGGGTCACTTGTTGGTAAACCTTGGATTATGTCAAGGAGCCTTCAAGGGGATTGAGCTTTGTTACTCTGCCCTTGCGTGTGTATCGAATCGTAGATTGTTCCCCCAGGTATATTTGTTTCCGTTGGTAACCTTAGTAACCATTATCTTTAGGATTCTTCCTAAGGTGACGGCGGAGGGAAGATCCCACTGTACCTAGAACAGATGTCGACTAGACTCACTTGGACTCTCTAGGGGGTTATCTTCATTCAAGACGGTCTTGTGGAGAAACTTGTGCCAGTCTGTTTCATTAAGCAGGTTGTCTGGGTAACTGTTCCAACCGCCATTCTGTATTGAATTCTGCAAGGTTGGATTTCATCACCAACTAGTGTTTTCGGTACGGAAAAATATTGTTTGTGTGTGGTTTGAACTCTTAGATTGTTAGGTGTGTGATTCAATTGTTTGGCTCTTTAGAGACTTTAGGTGGTTTTCTTGAGATTTTCTTTGTTTTTGTGTGAAGTAATTAATTAATTAATTGTGGCTAAATTACCGAGACAATCCCATAGACTTCGAGGGAAGCCTCCCGAATATACACCAAGTCAGCTTGAAGGGCTAAAAGCTCTTGTCACACCTAGTGAAAGTAGAGTTCGGTCACCAAAGGCCGGAGAATCATCTTTGGTTATTCATCCTGATTATCACGTTCTAGCAACAGATTATATTTCTGAACCGCTTTCAGTTTCTGAGCTTACTGTTAGTTTTTCTTCTACTGGTGAACTCGTTGAGGAACTTGAAATTTCTGAACCTGAAACTGAACATGCTGCTACTCCATCCTCAGGATTTGCTTCTCCAGTTTCTAATGCTCCTGGTTCACCCAGGGTAGGAAGTGTCATTACCTAGAATCTTCCGACGGGACTTATTTCTATTGAAGAACTTGTTATTCCGGACGAGGATATAACTCCCCTTGAAAATCAACCAACTATAGAACTTAGGGAGCGTGAATCTATTTTTTACAGTCCTTTTCGAAGTGACGCTTGGTACGTATCTTTGACGAACTTTTTAGAAAATCTAGGTCTCGCTGCTTCACCACCTCATATTCCTTTTCATCCAATGCCCAAAGGTTATTATCCTCCTTCGAATATGTCAAACCGGTCATCCATGTTTTCTCAAAATCTGGAAACATTTTTATATGGCGGTCCTTCTGTTTCGTCTGGGTATCAATCAGTTTCTGGTACTTTTTCAGGAGCGTCTCCTCAACCCATCAAACATGTGGTATCAACTGGTCATAACGGAACTCCACTGTTGAGTGTAGAAGAAATTCTTATGATGTCTGGTGCTATTCCAAATCCGCAACCTCAAGGTAGTCAGAATCTGCTTGGGGGGCAACCTCAAGGTAATCCGTTCTCGCTTGGGGGGCAACCTCAAGGTCAGTACATACCTCAGGGTCAGTACATGCCTCAAGGTCAACCCCAGACTCAATATATGCCTCAAGGTCAACCTCATACTCAATATGTGCCTCAAGGTCAACCCCAATATCAAAATATACCTCAAGGTCAACCACAGTATCAGTACCTGCCTCAAGGTTATCAACCTCAAGGTCAGTACCAATCTCCAGGTTTCAAACCACCTTCTGGTCAATCTTTTGTTCAAGGAACTAGAAATTATCAGTCCTACACTCAACCTGGTTATGGTCCTCAATATGCTCAAACTATTATGGGCCCTTACCTCGGAATGAATATGGTGTGGGATCCATCTCAAACTCAACAGATTTTGCAACCCAATGTGCAGTTGTCATCTCAACCTAGACAACCCATGATTTCTGGTTCAACCCAGTAACCCGTCCAGTCTACTATCCAAACTTCTGCACCTGGTGTAGTTCATCAGCCTGGGCCTAGTTCGCCTCGAACTCTTCCTCAATCGACTGCTGCAACTACTGCATCTTCTGTTCAATCTACCCCCACCTACTTCTGGAGTATCGACATCTCCGGTTTCTACTATTCCTGTATCAACTCCTCAGACCTTTGTACCCCAGTCTGGACCTACAATCCAGACTTCGGTTCAGATGCCTGTAGGACAACTTGGTCCAAGTATGGTTGTCACAAGTCAACCTCAATTTACTTATCAACCGTACCAGGGACAGTATCAATACGGTCCTGTTGTGCAAACCCCAGTTTATCAGTATCAACCGTACCCTGGGTATACATATCAACAACCTCAATCTCAACAACCCCAGTTTGGTCCAGTTAATCCTGGTTTTCCGAGAGGATATAATATTCCAAATGCAAATCCAATTCCAGGTTATCCTGGGTATCCTCCTCCTGGAGCTGGTCTTGTGTCCCAAGGTTTTCGAGACCCTAACCATCAGTTACCGTTTATCGCAACTTTGGATTTACCTAACTTGTCGTACCTTACGAACGATCCAATTTATTATCTTCTGTACTAGCTGCCAATGCCTAATAAGTTACCCAGTGATATTCCCAAGTTTGAGGGAAAACCTAGAGAGGATCCGTCGAACCATGTGATGACCTATCACCTCTGGTGTGCATCAAATTCTATTATAGATGATTCAATTCGCTTAAGGCTTTTTCAACGCACTCTAATTGGTCTCACGGCTAAGTGGTACATTGAGTTGCCACGAAGCTCTTTTTATAATTTTAGTCAGTTAGCTACTTCGTTCTTAACTCATTTTCAGTTGCCTGTCAGATATGACAATGGCACGGAATTATTAACTTCATTAAAAAAATCAACGTCTACATATATTTCAGACCATATTCATGAATGGCGACATCGACGACGTTTAGTGAAAGTTTATATCCTAGATCAAATTTTGGCAGAATGGTTTGTTAAATCCTTATTACCAAAAATCACTGAGAATGTAGCAAAGGTAGGAGTCGTTACTGAGGAGCAAGCAATTGCTCAAGCTCAGTACCTTGACTTAGTTTATACGCAGTCGGGTACTTTACACGAAAAAATCCTCGATCTTCCCAAGCAAAACCAAATAATTGTAACTCCTTCAGGGTTTCATGCCGTTGATGGTATTATTGGTATAGTTAATACCAAAGTAAGAAGAAATCTGCAAAGAATTCTCCTATTATAACTTTACCAGATTCCCCGACAGGAGAAGCTTCTGCTGAAGTTCCTGCCGATATTCATGTTGTAGGATCTTCTACGGCCAAATCCAAATCCGGCGATAAAGAGAAAGGGAAGAAGAAAAATAAACAAAACGCTAAAGAGAAACTAGAAAAAACTGAATCTACTGACGAGAAACATAAACCTCGCTATCCTTGTCTCATCTGTGACGAGGAGCACTTTACAAGAGATTGTCGACATTGAGCTGAGGTTTCAAAAATCGTCAAAGGTTCTCAAACGCCTACTATCTTGAAGGATCCTTTTTCCACTTAAGATAGTAAGATGATAGGTTCTTCCTCAAATGCCTCAGAAGAACCAATTATGATGATGTCCCATGTCAGGATTGCGACGCGATCGCAAGATTATGGAAGTAAGAATCCTGTTGGTGGTAAGGAACCAGAATCTTCTAGTTCAAACCCATCAACTTCAACTCCTCCTGGTTCAGATCCGCTACAGATCGAGAAACCTAATCTAGACTTAGTAATCAAACTGCCTGCTAAAGGTATACTTCGGAAGTCAGCTTTCAATCCACATGCGAGAGATGCTCAGAACTATAACATTGTTGAAGATTTAGCTATATCTCCTTCAGCAATGTCGGCTTTGGAAGTGTTGCAATCATGTCCAGCACAGCGTAAATTGCTTTTGTCTGCTATAGGAGCCGTTGATGTTCAGGATTCCAACCTTATAATCTTTGATTTAGAAAATAGTACACCTCGCTTACCTCATCAAATGGCTTTCCAGATCCCATGGTTAGTCAAAAACAGGCCTTGATTTGGGACTTTGATTGATGAGGGAGCTTCAATGTGTATTATGTCGATTTCGTGTTGGAAATCGCTTGGTTCTCCGACACTTTACCAATCCCCGACGATTTTGAAGGCTTTTGACGGCCGAGGGTTTCATCCTTATGGCATTCTGCAGGATTTACCTATAGGGGTAGAAGGTAAAACTGTTAATCTAGATGTGGAGGTGGTTGATGCCCCTCTAGATTACAACCTTCTCTTAGGTCGCAGTTGGTCTTACGCGATGACTGTTGTTGTTTCATCGGTCTTTCGGCTCATAAAGTTCCCTTGTAATGGAAAGATCGTTACGATAGATCAATTGACATACTTTTCATCCGACCCAGCCTCTTCTGAGAGTATTCAACATGTCGGTAAAACAGTTATCCCTTACAAGGACGTTGGGGTGGGATTAGTCAAAGATTCTGGTTTACTAGGAACTTTTTCCTTTCCTCCTCCGAACGTATCACCTCCTTTTGCAACCATTCATATGATTTCATCAAATAAGGTTGAATCCACACAAATGTGTTTTCTATATAGAAACGGGTCGCTTGCTAGGATTTGTTGTTTCAAAAGCCGGCATTCGTGTTGATCCCTCGAAGGTTGAAGCCATTGTTAAATTACCTCCGCCTTCGACTCTTCGCGAACTCCAAAGTTTGCAAGGGAAAGCAAACTTTTTACGTCGATTCATTCCTAACTACACCAAGATAATGCAAGGTTTTACCCGGTTGTTGAAACAAAACACTCCATTCTTTTGGGATGAGATAGCTCAGAAATCTTTTGATGCACTTAAACACGCATTCACCCATGCACCGTTATTGCATCCTCCCAACTACAACCAGGATTACTTTTTGTACCTCACCGCTTCCCATTCCACCATTGGAATGGTTTTAGTTCAGGAAGATGGCTTCAATGCTGAACATGTGATTTGCTATCTTAGTCGAACTTTGAATCCGACTAAGCTTAAGTATTCGCATGTGGAGAAATTGGCTCTGGAAGCTGTTCAAGTTGTCCAGCGATTTCGTCACTACATTTTACTACGCAAAACCATAGTACTTTCTGACTGTAACCCTATGACGTATATTTTGACTAAACAATTGCTAGGGGGAAAGTATTCCAAATGGATTGTTTTGACCTGGAATTTGAAAATTCCAAATCAAAGAAGTCTTTGGTTTTCGCGGAGTTAATGTGTGACTTCCCACATACTGATACCGAAACTGTGGCAGAAGAATCCCTTGTGGATGAATCTTTGTTTCTTATTAGTACTCTTGATTCATGGTATGGGGATATAATTGTCTATCTCCAAACCCAATCTTTTTGGCCTGAAATTCCATTTCCAATCCCAACAATACAAAATTATTAGAGATACACTCTATCGTCGTGGGGTGGATTCTATTTTCCGTCGTTGTTTAACTCATGAGGAAGCTGAAAAGGTTCTGAATGACTGTCACTCTAGAGTGTGTGACGGTCATATGTCTGGGTATGCCACAGCCCAAAAGATATTGCGCGTTGGTTATTTCTGGCCATCCTTATTTAAATATTGTATCCATGCAGTCTAGAAATGCCACAATTGCCAATTTTTTTATCGAAAGATGCGTGTTCCACCTGCTCCTCTCCACCCTATAATTGTCATTGGTCCTTTCTCAAAATGGGGTATCGATTTTATTACATGTAAGCCTCACTCGGCCGGGGGCATGCATATATTATCCTTGCGGTAGATTATTTTACCAAGTGGAGGCGATGCCTACATTTTCGCCAAACGGCAAAACTGCTGCTTTTTTCGTTTTCAATCATATAATTGCTAGGTTCGGTGTTCCTCAAGCGATTATCACTGATCATGGGAGCCATTTCCGAAACACCATGATGAAAGAGCTAGCATATCAACTTGGCCTGTGTCACGATAGCTCTACTCCATATTACCCACAGGCTAATGGTCTGGTTGAAGTAATCAACAAAGTTCTAGTCACCATGATCCGACGAATCATTGGTATTCATCGGTCGAATTGGCATAACATGTTATTTTCAGCGCTTTGGGCGTACCGAACCTCAGTCAAAACATCAATAGGGTTCACTCCTTTTCAACTCGTTTACGGGTTGGAAGCCGTGTTACCCATTGAATGCAAAATTACGTCATTGCAAATAGCCATAGAATCACTTCCAGCCACTTCCGAGGAGGAAAAACGTTTGTTGTACTTAGCTCAATTAGATGATAATCGACATGATGCTTCTTTAGCAATCAAGACTCATGCAAAAAGGATAAAAGCTCAGTATGATCGAAATGTTACACCTCGTAATTTTTCGGAAGGGGACCTAGTTTTATTATACGATCAAGGTAACAATAAGCTAGGGGCTGGAAAATTCGTACCCATGTGGCATGGTCCTTTTGTTGTTAAGCGAAAGTTGGCTAAAGGGGCCTATGAATTAGTAGATTTTGATGGTGTCTCTTTAGATAAACCCAGAAATGGGCTTTACCTGAAAAAATATTATGCTTAAAAAGTTTGGTGTGGAGATTCTGGTTAGAATAGATTTCTTTCTAGTTGGTGTGTTTTAGATCAGAAAGTGTGCCTAGTTTAGAGAGTGTTTTGTCATTATTCCTACTTATCTTGGTTTTACTCTTGATATTGCAGATGTCGGCGTCTTCTCAAACATACATTGGTTTTGCTAATGGTGCCTGTCGTAGTACATGGAATATTTCTTCCACAACTTGGGTTATCTATTCACCTTCTAACGAGTTAGTATCTATGCATGGGGTAAGCCTTGGTCAAACAACGAATAACATTGCAGAGTATAATGCAGTGATTGAATTACTATCTGAATCCATCTCATTTGGGGTTCGAAGTTTGATTGTAAGGTTAGATTCTGAACTCATTGTATTACAGCTTAACAGGGTTTATGCCATTAGAAATCCAGTTTTATTAAGATTATTTTTGAGAGTTTGTCTCTTGGAACGTGAATTTGACTACATTGAATATCAACATATTCCAAGATATTTAAACACATTAGCAGATGCAGTTGCTTCTCAAATGTTAAATAGACATTTGCAATAATCAAAATAGTAAATTTAATAACATTCCATAAACATGTTATATAAGATAACCAGTAATAGTAATAGCATAGAAGTGTGTCAAAATATCCATCGTCTTCGATCATAGGTTGAAAAACCCCTTATGATCGACAAAAATGATAACACAAAAAGATATAAATGTCATATGAAGTCTACAAAGGTGATCATCCTATCCCTGATGATGATCACGATAAGAAACCACTGCTCGGGCTACCCTACAAAGGAACCTCCTAAAACGTCCTGGGACCCCAATCACATAGCGCTGAAGCCTAAGAGGAATATCATCTATGCTACTCTCTAGAATATCTATTGTTAAGCGCTCTAGATGACTCTCCAATTCGGCCAAGGTCTCTGCTGATTGGTCCTGTGGGGCTGGTGCCGCAGCAGCTGGGTGTCTTCTCCCATAGGGCGGGAGAGCGGCCGGTCGTCGTGGACCCACATCTGCATTTAAAACTTTTTACTATCAGTTTTTGGACGATTTAAACACAAATAAATATATATAGTTAATATATTAATATATATATTATAATAATATCTATATATATTTCTATATATTATAATAATTATATATATATTAAATATATATATATTTATATATATTATATATATATATATATATATATATATATAATTTAGAAAAATGTTGAAAACAATTTTACCTGTATCATCCCATTGCTCTCCTGGTGGAAGAGCCATGTCTGGATCACCATGATAATCCATCCCAGCATATGGAAAGTCCTGTATCATGAAAAGTTGGTTTCCCAACCAGCGAAAATACTCAGGTGAGAATCGAACAACCTCGGTGCCCTCCTCAGGATGGCGGGCCATGACTGCAACCTAGCGCATAATCCTGGGATCTCGAGGAAGTCCAGCCTCAACGGTAAGTTGCTGTGGAACCAGCATAGGTACCCTCGGAAGCAGTCTACTGCCATGGGCATCTGGGAACCGATAGCTAAATGTAATGATGCGCTTCCGCACAGTCTGGTGACAGTAAATGCGATCACTTTAAGTTCAGGACAAGTGATGGTTTTAACATCTATTTGTTTGTCTGCAGTTTGGACATTGCAAAACTCTAGTCGAAGACTAGTGACAGACTGGCCACCTGGCTTAGATCCGAATAGAGACAATCCTTCGCCTATCTTCGGCAAACCAGTTAGAAAATAAATGTCCTCTAGCTCGATTTCGAGCTGGTTTCCTCCAAAGATGAAACACTGGTCCTTCGTGCTCCACCTGTTTACCAACCATTGTAGAAAGTCTACCTGTGCCGTCATGCCAGGTATGGCCCAAAATTTCAGTATTATGCATGCTCTTAAAGCCTGTATTGAAGGTGGATGGAGTAATGCGGCTTGATCCACATATTCGTGTTCTCTTTCCCACCAAATAAGCATCTTGTCTATCTGCATTGCAAAATAGGCGGTTTAGAATTTTGTGATTTCAAAACATTTGGGCAGAAATGAGAAATTATAGGGTTTCAAAACGTGTTTCGTGGGGTTCGCACCTGCCGTGTTAGGGACAGTGCGTAGGTTTACACTCGTCCTTAAGGGCAGGTGCGGGACCTTGACTGTTTCGTTTGCACGAAAAAGTCGGGGTTCGCAGGGTATACATGCTACGCTTGTGCAACCACCACGAGCGATTTTTAACCATAATTTTCCTCAAAAAATGAATTTTAAAGCCCTAAAAATGAAAATGAAACAGATGAAATGCAAGTCAGGGACGATGTGGATTACCTGGAGAGGACGGTTCTCGATTCCAGCGGTCGGATTTTCCACAATCTTTACAGGAATTTTTCTTACCAAAAGCTCTTACTTTTTACTCCAAAGCCAAATAGTGAAAATGAACTTGCAAAAGCCCTTTTTATAAGATTTTTTGAATAAATGAATTTTTAATTTATTTATTTTTCACTTTAAAAAGGTCGTTTTTGGTACATTTTTATTAATTTTTAAACAGATATGAGTAATGTTTGCAGTTTTTGTACAGAATATTGGGTGTTCGGGGAGAATTGGTCATTTTCAACAAAAAACATAGGAGTCCTCTTTAAGCTCTTCTCTGACTTGTAAAATATGAAAAGATTGCCGAGTTTTTCTTTTTAGACTCGTTAAAACATAATTAAAAGGACGGCCCGCTTACAACTCTTTTCTGACCGTATAAACATGAAAAGATTGCCAGACTTTTGTCGTTTCAACTTCAATATGGGTAATAAAACGACGTGTTTTCGATCGCTTTTTTACTTTTTCAGATTGAAGGCACTAATTATGAAAAGTACTCCTTGA
>APFE031456822.1:76682-166708 GCA_000404065.3 Pinus taeda
TTTTTTTTTTTTTTTTTGCAGTTCACAAATAAAGCAGTTCTACAATAATTTGCACAATTCAGAATATACTGCCAGAAGAATTACATAATCTTCAAATGGAAGAATAGAAAAGCCCTCAGAATGCAACTTCACAATACAGTACGAAACGTATTGCTGTGGGAGAACGATTTCAATTTAACGGAAGGATGGAGACGGGAGGAAAAAATGCAGAGAGAACAATCATACTGAACAAATATTATTCAAACTGAAGGTTCATTTGAAATCGCATAATATATTTTCTAACATGCTAATATGCACACATAACCGATATGAGATCAGCTTGATAGAGTTATTATTGGATATGCGTTACAGAGATGCGGTAGAGAGAGGAAGCAAAAAGGTAACAATTATACATTAAATCTTTCGAAGAACAGCATCACAACTTAGATCTCAAACTCAGAAATGGAAATCGAATTCATTTTATGGGTTCCAATTAGTATTCTACTATACATATGATTATGTAGCATTAAGACCATAGTCACAAGTGGAATAAGTCATTTATACACAATAAAAGATCAGTAAAATGGCACAATAAAATTTTCAATCAATGTAACACTCTATTTCAAACGTAGCTATATTCAAAAGAAACAATGAGACTTCACAATAAAAATATGTTACAGGAAATTAAAAGCAGCTCTATCGATTTACTACAAACCCAGCCTTACTCAACCAAGCCCAAGCCCGTACCTAATCAGCCAAGTCACATTTCAGACTTGACAGTAAATTAATCACATTTCAAAATTCAAAATTTATTTCAATTTGATATCACCAAATGGTGTATTAGTCCCAAAGACCAATTTCATTCTACATGCTGAAATTTAAAATGAAAACTAGTTATCATGCTTACATCCTTCTCAATGACTTTGTTAAGTACAAAACACAAAGTCGTTAAGTGTCCAAAATATGTTCCAATTCTGCACCAAGTATTTCTATATCAAGCACAGGCACCACATTATGGAAACAACATTTCTAGATATAGCATAGAACAAATTTGAAAAAAAACCTTGCATATGTTTACCAGATCGAAGAGAGTGATAACATATAACACAAACTAAGTTGAATTGTACGTAGATGTATTGCATAATTTTGGCAAGGACGAAAATTTATTTCATATGGCATGTCACCTATTTCAGAACCTTCTTTCAGAGCTTAGAGGACCTTAATATAATTTTACCCATGTCCAGAAATAAGAAATATGGAAAGACAGGAAATCTTTAAAACAGATTTTGGAAATCTCTAAAAGAAGTTTGGAATTTTTAAAACATGTCTTTTTTTTCATTAAAATCTAAATATGTTAATATAACTATAGTTTATTCAGCCTGGCGTACATTTTGGCAATTCTAAACAACAACATAGAATTGGCAATTTCCTGGAAATATAAAGAAATATTAAAAAGGTAACTAAACAAGAAGATTAGAACAAGAAAACAGAATTCTGACATGCCACGGAAAGAATACCTGACAAGGTCTAAATGTCCTAAGAATCCAAAACTTATCTTTACGAGGAAACCTCCAAGGAGAGAAAGGTGAAAATCAACCTAGATGTTGCATTTACAGTAACTCTTATGGCCTAGCCACTCTGGAAAAAGTACTTGCTACACCACTTCTTTTTAATGTTTCTAATGGCACCCTGTAAATTTTGAATGGACATGCCAAATAACTAGATAATGTTTTAGTTGGTAAATGACTAATTAAATGTATATAATGACACCATGTGAATTTTGAAGAGACATGCTAGATAAATAGATGATGATTTAGTTAATGAATGACTAATTAAACATTTCTCCTTCAATAAGAGCTATAAAAGTATACAAATTGGTGTGATAAAAAAAAATAGATCAAAAATAGCTAGCAGAAATGCCACTAAAAAAAAATATAGCTTCTGGAAATACCGTAGAAACAACCCTACAGAGCAGAAAGTTTCTTTACAAAATGCATTTACAGGGCACAAAATGCAAATAGAAACTTAATGTCTCACCTAACATAACAATGATATGAATGTTCTAGTTAGTAGAAGAAAAGAGTTCAGAAGGTTTTTTTTTTTTTTTCACTCCTGTTCATAATACATATTGTACATTTGCATACCAGTCCAAATGCATGGTAAAAAGATGTCATTTTGACAGAACAGGCAAAAGCACATAAAAAATCTGGAAGCACATGAATTACAAAACTACAAAAGTTGAAAAAGATGAAAAAAAATAAGCAGAAACATAGATACAAAACCATCTTCTTATGTCGCCAGTTACTACTAAAAATACACCTAAACTTATGCTAATATATTTGAACATTTCATTTAATTAATTTTATATTTAATCTAGTGCCTTGAGTCCTGACATTTCCTTCCTGACAACATGTTACCTTCTATCAATCTATGGTACTTGATAGCACGCTAAAGAGGAAACCACGATAGATGGACGAAATCGACTATTCACCATGCTAGAAGCAAGACAGCCAAATTCTCTATTGAGTCTTTTGTGTATCAGGAGTTTTCTTTGTCCACGGTCCACACAGGCAAAATATTGACTCTATAAAAATACAGAACGACCCTGGCTTTTTCCAAAACTCAAAAATCCATTGCGACTTTGATTTGCATCAGCAGCCCATGAACATTGAGTTAGGCAGTTTTTGATGAATTGATCCACAATTCTCAGATATTTTCATTTCATAAAATAAATGAACAATAAAACATTCTCTCTTGGGATCACATCATCACAGGTGTCCTTTTTGGCTAAAGATAAAGGTCAATAATTTTCAGGCATGCAGATGTTTTTACTGTGGCATCAATAGCAAATGCTTTCCACGGGTACGTTCAGCGATGGATGAGCAAAACGATCTACGAACAAATTTATAGTTACAGTCTGCCCCATTTCAATTTCCAACTTTATTCTAATTAAAATATATTATCCATGTTAGGTAATGACAGAAGTATATGTGTATTTGATTGATTTGATACAAATGACTAAAACAAGAAAAAAAAATTGCATGCATTTCATAAAATACAACAACAGACAAAGCATGCCTGCGTTAATCTTTTTGCGTAAGATATATCGATCAACAGAGCTCAATACTAGCTAAAACAACATAAAATATCCCTCAACAGAGCTCAATACTACCTAAAACAATATAAAATATCCCAGACTAATGCATCAATGACTAGTATTTTAAAAGGAATTTGGAAACTGCAACTCAACACGAACAACCTACCAAATAATTCAAAAGTAGTTTTATGACTTCATGAGAACCACATCAAACACCTTAATGACACAATAAATCAAATAACCTCAAACAAAAGTTACCAGAAGCGCCAGTGCAAAACATGCAGATGCAACAAATTCTCATCAATTTTAATTTTGGAAGTTCACCAAATCGAGATTTTCAAAAAGCTGGATATTAAAAACAACTAAAATAAATCACCTTTTACATTACACTGATAAAACAAATGCCAGATCAACTTAGTCAAAAAAAAATATTGCATTTCTTGGAGCTCTATGTAAGTATGTACACGCAGTTTGAAAAGACAGAAAAAACTAAATGAGATTCAATCCCCACTCCAATCATGAATTGAATCCAGAAAGGTCCATAGATCTCTTGAAACATCCTTCAAAAAAAAAAAAAAAAAACAAGTGCACACATGCAAAACAAAAAGTGCTCCCTCTGCAAGATTAGAGCTACTGGTCCAACAATTACTCGACAAAAGCAGACAAGAAGCCAAAAATTAAAATCAAGTCATAAATAATAACAGATAAGGCAAGATATCTGTATAACCGTGCCCTCATCTGTAAAATTTTAGTAAAAATTTAGGAACCTGACCTTCTTATCAGAATCTGGATTGCCGGTGATTGGTAAGGGGGCAAATCAAGATTATTCTATGTGGGAAGTGATCTGACCAAAAATTTGACTAATATCAGAGCAGACAGAATCTTCAAAGAAAGCCCCTGGTATAGGGAACAATATCTTGACTCGAAACTAGATCAAGAACAGAATCATATCAATCAAAAACTAATAACCCATAGACATTGGTTTGAATATCATTGAATCAAGATTATTCTATGTGGGAAGTGATCTGACCAAAAATTTGACTAATATAAGAGCAGACAGAATCTTCAAAGAAAGCCCCTGGTATAGGGAACAATATCTTGACTTGAAACTAGATCAAGAACAGAATCATATCAATCAAAACTAATAACCTGTAGACATTGATTTGAATATCATTCAACCCAACCAGAAACCAAAGCTGTGTGCATTTAACGTACAGCAATTAGCCAGCCTGGATCATTCAATATAACAGGATTGTTAACTACCAAACAACTGGATTTAATCCAACAGAACAAACACCTCGCCTGCTAACACTGTTAGAACTAGACTTTAATTTTGACCTGTAGAATTCAAGCATGAAGAATTCTTTTCAAGACACTGAGCATTTACTTAGTGAGTATGTGAGATCTGCAAATCTGACAAAGCAAAACCAGAGTAGCATATGCAAGCATTAGCCTTTGTATGCAATTCCCTTCTACTGTCACTTTTATCATTGATCCAGGTAATTAAGAGGAGCACTACAAGGTCAACCATCAACTTAACTTTGTGAGTAAGCCTACGGTTCCTACATAGAATTTCTTTGAAGGGTTTGGCGAATCCACAAAAAGACATTACATCGGCTGTAAAAAAAAAAATCTACAGACTAGATAAACTCAACATAATAGAAATAGAATAAACTCTAGGCAAAAAGAAATGCAAAGCTACTGTGAATACTGGGCATGCGTAGAAGTGCATAACTGAAAGCCAATATTCAGTGATATATAAACGAATCTAATTCCAAATCCAAATCAAAATATAACTATGTAGTAAATATGCATTGAATAAAGAAAATTTACGGCATAGTGAGGGTTTGAAAAAATTTTGCCGCCTCCTGGAAGTAATCAACCTGTAACTTAAAAACAAGTCAAGTTAAAAATTCCAACAAGGTAAATTTCCCGATGCCCATAGGCCCTAAGGGTTAAACTCGCTCGGATACCATATGTAACAGCACAAGTAAAACTAAAATTAATGTCAAAAAGGAAAACAAATTCTTTCAATGAAATTATACATGTACTTTCCGCTGCGAAGTGACCACAAGATTTTGGGGACGACTCTCCTCCCAACCGTAGGCTCAATTGTGCAGGATTCTGCTACAAACTGGCCACCCCCCGAGCCCTCAATCAACGACTACTGCCAGTATTCCTAAGTCTTAGTATACCATTCTCCCAAGAGAATGAAGATAGAACCTCGGAATGATGGGAAGTCCCCCCCCATCCTCCTCATCATTCATTAAATAGAACAAAACATTGGAAGGGGAACCACATGCACACCCTCCATGTGTCTGCATACTGCTTGAACCACATGCACACCCTCCATGTGTCTGCATGCTGCTTTTTCTTTACTTTCCTTTGATTTTTTTTAGCTTTCTTGTTTTATTTCCTTCTTTTTGATAATTTCCTTTTTTTTATTAGAGCTTTAATATGGTTATTACCATTTTTATTTGTATTACTTATTTCTTTTAATATCATTTTTTATTTGTTATTTTGGTTATTACTATTTTTATTTTTATTACTTATTTCTTTTAATATCATTTTTTTATTATTATTTTTATTATGATTATTATTATTATCATGTAATTTTTAATTATTACTTATTATTTTAGTATTTTTATTAGTTATTATTATTTATTATTTATTATTAAGGGAGGGATGTTACAGTTTTGAATGAGGGGAAGTCATTCAACTGGTCAGATTTGTTGGCATGACAGTTGAGAGCACATGAAGCATAGGCCCGAAGTCCTCCCAATGGTGAGCAAGCAAGGTTTTATATGTCTACATATTTATTGGATGAAATTTGTGCACAACATCAGTTTCTTGGCCTGAACTCGACATGGACATAACGAGAAACTATCATGCATATATATTGCAAGTTTCTTTCGGATTGCAGTCATCGGGGAGTAATGGAACAACTAACTTACTATTTTCATCTCGCTTTACAAGCTCATATTTGAAGAAGATCCACCTTGCATGTCACAAGGAGCAATGGAGGCAATAGCAGAGATCATGAATTAGTATGGCTCACCGAGTGGCACCTTCCTTAGAGTGTTCAGCAAAGAAAAGTTGCCACATGTTTTACCAAGGTATACTACCTACAAGATTTTCATGCAAGAAGTGTCATATCATCTCGCCACATGGTTGTCAGCAAATTTTCACATGAAGAAGAAAGCACCATGGCCCAGTCTTCCTTTGAAAATTGGATTATACGAGATAAAGAACTTGAAATTCATAGGTATCGAGGGAAAGGAGATAGTGAGGTTTTGCATTCAGTACTCGAGAATTTAATTTGTATGATCCCCGTGGTATTTTCAAATACCACTATGTGAGAATTCACTTTTAGTGAACTAGCAGGGCATTTGATTAGCCAGAGGAGGACCCTTGGAGGAATTTCTACAATGCCTCCAAACTCCATGAGTCGGTCAATTTAGCAGGGACTTCACAGGATACTCCGTAGAGGGTAGAAAATCTAAAAGAAATAGTACTAGAAGGCATCAACCCCATGCAAGACAAGGGAAAGAGAAATATTGTCGACATTCCAAGGGGAGAAAAAAGTTGTAAGATGAAAATGGATCCTACTATTATGAAAGAAGCTTTAGTAGTAGAAGCAAATAGGAAGCAGAGGATACAAAGAGCAGAGCGAAGGAAGAGAGAAAAGAAGAGGTTGCAGGAAGAAGAATAGAAACTGAAGGAAGAACGAGAGCATAGGAGGAAAGAATAAGAAGAGAAGTAGAAGCAGGAAGAAGAAGAAAGGAAAAGTGTAATAGTAGGATAAAAGGCACCAATACAAGTTGAAGAGCGGGAATAGAATTAGCCAGTAGCTAAGGAGGAAGGTGAAAAAATATAGGATCAGGAGATTGCTCAGTAGTTTGAGCACTTGATTGAAGTTATAGACATGGAAATGGAACATGAGCCGTAGGTTGAAGATGTTAATATGATTCCAAGCACACCACAGGTCACCATTCAATCTCCACCACCTTGAGCAGCAGAGCCATCCCCAAGCGAGGAAGGGGATGTTGTTCCTTTTGATGATGATCCAGTAATAGATGCGTACCATTTGTCATTTGATGAGTTCCAAAAGAAGATTGTACAAGCACAGAGAAAGCATTTCGGATGATCACGCATCACCTGCATTTGTTCGAGAAAGGGTGATAGTGGCGGACAACACGAAGAATCCAAATGCCATTTCCGAAGCCAACTTGGCATTTGCAGGTGCAATGAGATCAAACATTCAGTATTTGATGGACAAGAATGAGCAATTGGCATGGAACTTGCAGGCTTCTAGGAGAAAGGCAGAACAACTTCGCGCAACATCACAGAATGCAATTTCCGCACAAGTTTACCTGAAGGAGATGAGAACAGCAATACTTGTTGAAGTATCAACACTTGGAGAAACCATGTGGAACCTCTATGAGGAGTTTGTGACAGTACATAAAGCAGTTGTTCATTTGCATGGCCTACAATAGTAGAGCAAATATTTTGTTAAAAATCTCAAGAATATACAAGTTGTCATTACCCATGTGCAAGAATGGACAATGCAATACAAAGGGGCACCACTTGACTTAGTGAATAAAATGAAGCGAGAGGAAGAGCTAGAGAGAGCGAGAGTTCAGATCTTGATTCATAACAGCAAATAGCTCGCATCATTTATTGGTAGAATTCAAGCCTCATATGTACGGTTATACAATAGTTTGGATGCCTTGGTGAATGCACACAATATCCCGTCAATTGGCTCGCTCACCAAAGACAAACCCAGGAACCAGGTATGGCAAGACATTAAAGAGTACTTGGAGCAACCCAGATAGATTGCCACCAAGGAATATTTGGAGCTGAATAGATAGAACATGCATAACTACATCAGTGGTCCTGTCCAAATTAGAACAATGTTTCTCATGCTTTAGAAGGAAGTTGAAACTGGTTCCAAGTCATTGTACCTAGATGCCATGGAGGCTAGAGTCTGCTTCTAGCCAAACACCATCATGCAATTTGGGGATGTCATCACATAGTATCAAGCTTGGCACCAATATGTTACCATGAAGCATCAAATAGAATTTTTTGAGCTAGAGTTCTCCCAAACTCAAGCATCATAGTATTTTGTCTTGTTAGGTTGTCAAGTTGTCTCTACCCTATTTTGTCTTATATGGGTATGAGTGTAAAATGTTATATTATTTGTAATTATTTTGTAAAGTGAAATTATAAGTCTCAATATTGGAATGTCTAGAGTCATGATGTAATTATATGAGTCATTTGAAATCAATTGAAGAGTAATGAGGGTAGTCCAAAGGTCACAAAGGGGAGTTGAAGAGTCACCCCCTCTTGTTACAAATAGAACCTCATAACTCATGTAAAGGGATTTTGGATGCTAAGCTTTTGTCTAGGCTTAGGCTTAGAAGGAGCATGGGAGTATTTTGAAGAGCCTTGGCTTCTCCATAGTGTAGATCGAGTATACTTCTTTGGAGGAGCAAGTGTTCTTGACTTTAATGTTCCACTATTAGGGCTAGTGGTTTGTCAATGGTGTATGTATGAATGGAACTTTCACTTATAATAGAACTCAGAGTCGGTATGCTTCCATGCATATGTTGTGAATATAGTAGGATTATTCTTATTATATTTGCAATGTATATTATTTAACTTACGTTTATTATTATGAACTATTTCATTTTCATTTGTATGAATCTTGTTGAATGCGTGTTGTTGTATTTAATTGTTACCTTAACCTGTTGACTATTCTACATGTTAGCTCGTAATTTCATTATGATCGTGTGTTCTTTTCAAGTTGTGTACTATTATAGGCTTCCAAGAGGTGCACTTCCTTTTCCCTTTGTGTGTTGGAACCTTCATGCATCGCACTTGAATTTGCGCAAGGTCAAACACTTTCTCTCACCAAAGTTACCGTACTTCACGCAACGCGTTTTCATAGTTAAGGCATAACATTACCACCCACTGTTGGGACTCCTACTCCAAACAAGGTGAGGTCTAGTTGGGACTTCATATCAAGGAGATCCCATGAATGTTGGTGGATCCAGCACTGTCAACAATATATATATATATATTTGGTTTGATATCATTGTGGTATGCGAGGGATACAATATAACTTGAATGTTTAAGGTTTAAAAGGAGTGTTGGTTTGAATAATGGGCAAAGAATGACCTTTGAACTCATATCTATATCTATCTATATATATATATATATATATATATATATGAACATGGTTTCGAAATTTGTGTTATGGTTTCAAATTCTGCATGGGAAATTAACATGTGCCATATATGGATATGAGTATTGCTAATGGTTCATGGCCATGTCGAAATTTCAACATGATGTTGCATAGTATATGATACAATGTATGGATTTTAAATCGTTTAAAACTTTAAGGTTGATTCGTCACCAAGAGTGACATGCCAGTTTCCAGAAACTGGTCATCGTTGTTTTACTAGGGGTTATGCATATTGATGACTGGAACAATTTTTTATATGTTACATTTATTATTGATAGTGGTTTTTTTATAACAAGGTTGATTGATATACTAGTGTTGCCATGGCAATATATGTGACCACCTTTCCAAACTCTTATTGGCTCAGTCCATAATGCCTGCGATGACTCACCTTCCATGTACGATATGTAAACTATGTTTTAGAGGGTGTAGTTTCCTATTGGCATCATTTTATTGGTTATTTTATTCCCTAAATGAATTGGCATATGTGGCCTTACACCGGGTTGTGGGCTTCCTAATACATCAACTCTGTCATTTGTTGTTGCATTTACTCATTCTAATTTCCACCACCTTGAGCCATGCATCTCAATTCTTTCCCTTTATTGAGCCTTCAGAGGGTTTTCACCTCTTCCAACCCCCAAATGTAAACTCTCTGTAATTGGAATTCGGCAAGAAAAATATTGGTGTCCCAGACTTGGAGGATGATAGATTGGATGCAATTTTGTGACCCAGTAGTTGAACTTTTATATCTGAGCACTTCTACTTGCCAAGTATGCTTCAACCAACTTTATTTCATCGGTGAATTGAGTTTTTATGAGTTTCCTCCCATTCATACCATGTTCTTGTTGTTCTTGTTTTGGTGTGATCCTTCCATTGATATGTTTCTTTCTAGTCTAGCATGTGGTGTCAATATTTCATTTTGTTAGTCATTAGAAAGGAAAGACTTCATTTTGTCTTATATATCAATAGAACTTGGTTCTACTTTTAAATATTGTGTATGGTTTAGGTTCTATTTGTCATTGGTTTGAATCAACCACCCTGCGCACAATTGTGTGACGCCCTTGAGGAAAACCTCGGGCATACAACACCAAGAACTAACTTGTTTCAAACCCATATTTATTATAGCTTACCATGTAAAGTCAAGTGTTTGTTTTGTGTCTTTGTTTCAATATATATAATAAATAACATAACATAACATAATCGCACGGTTTTTATTGTTATGTCTTTTAGGCACTCATTATTAATTTCCACTATATATTGTTTTGATAACCATTGCAATGTTATTAGAAACAAGGGTTAAGTGAATTGTTATCGTTGTTTTAAACATCGATAAATGAACATGGTTATAATGCTTTTGATAAATTACATTCAAACCCTAACTTAATTTTCAAATATTGTGTATCGTCGCTCGTGGGAGCCCTCAAGGCCATGAGACCTTGGGAAAAAGGCCACAGTGAAGACTGTGTGCAAATGTTATTGTCCACTCCCTTTGTCAAAAAAATTATTGTATGAAATTGTTATTTAGTTTCTAAAACTATTGGGCAAACATTTAGCTAAGTTTTTCAGTTTGTGTGGTTGTTTTGGATTTCTCCCTCGTTACGATTCTATTGGTCCTCTATTTGTATTCATGACCTATCTTGAAATACCATATTCATGTATAGTATTTCACATTCAAAATGAAAAGTTACTATGTTTGCTAATTGTTTTCTTCCTTTGTAAATGTTTTATGTGTGCGTGTGTGTGTATTGAATAAATTGGCCCAGCCTCTATATGCTCCCTTTCTGTCTCTTTTCATTTAGGTTCAAGTCAATCCTTATTAGTTTTTGTGGGACCACACCAGGTTGTTAATATATGTATCAATGTTATATGTTTCCCCTATTCAATTTTGTTTCCTATTATGGTGTTGCAAACTCAGAATTTTTTTCATTTAATGATGATTGGTTCCATATATTTCATTACCTGCAAGTAATTCTATGATTTTTTTTATCATTCATTTCCGAGCTTATTCAATAGGAACAGAGGCAGGGACAGTAAATCATGGGTAATTCCAATTTATTTTTGGTATGTTTTGGATATTGTTGAGTCATTGTTGTTGACTGACTTATTCAAGAAGATGATGTTTCTTCAGTTTTGGTTAGATACTTTACACTGCCAATATATGTGGATATCCATGATAATCTATTTTTGGGATGATTTTGTTTGAAGGGAATAATTCATGATTATGTGTAAAATGCTTTGTTTATATGCAGCACTTTATTTATTATGGTGGCACATTTGATATTCATGAATTGTGAAAATGGAGGGACAAGGAATATTGGGAGGCACAAGGGATTGACTTGCATGATAATATTCTGATGTGAAAAAGGTTTTGGCAATGTAGTTTACATTTGATTAGATGCATGCAAAATATGAATATATTTCTTAGCATGATATGTTATGTTATTTGTAACCACCCCATCCCGCATTTACCCACTTTTACAAGCTCTCCATGGTAAATATGAGTTGAGTTACTATGACATGATCTAACATCCAAGTTCCAGTTATGGAAGTGGGGTCTACAAACCAGAAACATAACTACACCTCCCAGGAGCATCACATCACCCAAATACCAAACAACATATGTTGATGAGCTTTCCCTAGACTAGAACTTTCTTTTTCCCAGACCTTACACCGCAGCTGCATGTATGACAAGCCTTCCATGCAGCTAGAAGGCTCCAGCAACATGCACAGGCCTGTTGAGTCTCCTTTTTGGTGCCTTTAATACCCTATATTGTCCTCTATTTTTTACCAACTTTACCGCAAAACCTACTCACCAGTTGCCTATCTTCTTCAAAAACATGACTTTTAGCATCCTTGTGTATATACAAGGTAATTTATATTTAAAGCATGGTTTTTATGATTTCTTTTTAGTAGGAATGAAATAGTTTATTATTTATACTCTCTAATTATTTGGCTTGACTCAAATAGATCTTAGGACCTTATTCTTTCTCATTCGAGACCAATCCTGCGTTCATCTAGTACCTACATTCATCCGGTACCAATCCTATGTTCATTTGATACCAATCCTACGTTCATCTAGTACATATGCTTATCTTGTACCAACTGTGCTCATCTTGTGCCTGTGTTCATCCAGTACCTGTGCTCATCCGGTACCAACTGTGCTTGTCTGGTACCTATGTTCATCTGATACCTATGCTCATATGGTACCAACTGTGCTCATTTGGTACCTGTGTTCATCCTGCATTGACCGTTCATCTAGTACCAGATCTGATTCCTTAGCTATGACGGTTTGAAGTGAGTTTCCTTCGATGAGATCAAGGGAACTGATGGCTAGCACAATACTTTTTATGACAAATTGAGAGATATGCTTCATC
Organism: Pinus taeda; assembly: GCA_000404065.3. Taxonomy (NCBI): domain Eukaryota; kingdom Viridiplantae; phylum Streptophyta; class Pinopsida; order Pinales; family Pinaceae; genus Pinus; species Pinus taeda. The sequence continues at coordinate 89,377 of APFE031456822.1, forward strand.
ACTCATGCACTGCATGCCATGAGGATGAAGCCGAATATGTAAAACAAAGCGAACTGCATATTTTTTTGATAATTTGATCACATCAATTAACATTAAATGTAACATTCATTCTTCTATAAGAAAAGGCCCATAGTTTGTAGGAGCTAGCTAGTAAGAGGGAGGCAATGAGTAAGACAGAGTGAGACAAACAATTGCAGCTAGTTAGAGATAGATTTTTAACTTTATTGTTATGTTGGAGACTTGATTCTGTATATTTTATTTTGAAATCAATAATATGAGCAGCAATTTATGAATTCGATGTGTTAGTGGATTCTTTGGTTTTGTAAATTCTTCCATCTTTCCTTGGTAGCTTGGCAAGGACCCACCGAAACCATCAAGGCAAGTTTTTATTATAGTTAGTGTGAATTTGGTTTGGTTTATGTGTGAGAGTTATTTAGTGTTCTAATTTAATTTCAAATTGTTGATATAATTTTAGTTTTGATCTTATGCAAGTAATCTATTTGAGAGTGTGAGACATAAATCTCGAGATGTTAGTTTCTAAGTGATAACTCATTGGTTTTATGAATGCAAACTTATTCCTTCGGTTGTAGGTTTAATTATTTATTTCTATTTTAGAGAACACAAGAGTTAAGAACAAAGATATCAGCATTCACCTACATGTGTTGTTATGTGAAGACTCTTGTCATATTTAACATTTCCTGTACAAGAATGTATGACTTCCTTCAGAACTAGTTAGATTAGGAATGATTGTTTGTTTGATGCTTGATTGCATTAAGTTAATTGAAATCAACTGCTACAGGAAAACAGAGTTGAATCCATCTTTTCATTTCATAAGCCTATAAATGGACAGGCTTGTTATCCTAGCAAGAACCATTAGATTACATGCTTATTAAGATTTTATTTCTGAGTTTTACTTTCAAACTGTGTGAGGAAGTTAGTATTGGTTTTGAATGCTTTTTATCTAGGCTATACTCATCAAACATAGGAACTTATCTGTTATCGGCACATATAATGTATCAACTCTATTGATTACAAATCCCTGGTTGATAATTTAATATTATGGTGATATATCATTCAAATAATTGCCCCAACATTTTTGGCGTCGTTGTCGGGGAGCTGTAAACAATAATAGGTAATGATCTGTTTTTTTGATGGTTTTTGAGTGATATTGGGGACAACCTAAGGATGGAGAGAAAATGGTAAGACGTGAGTGAAGAGCCACGCATCCACTATGGTGGGGTTGCTCCAAATTTTGGTTGTCTCTAATTGATTCTTTAGTTTCTTTTTCATATGCATAGAATTAAAGGGGGGATCTAAAGCTTCATTCTTTTATTTTCCTTTGCAAGTATGTTTTCCTTTAGATCGATTCATGAAAATAAGAGAAGATTAACTTGTGTGAATAGATAACTTGGTGATAGCAGGATCCTAGTAGCACGGTGGCACTTCGAGTACATGATTGGTTTGCCTGAATTTGTTTTAAGTGTGTTTTCTTCTTATTTATTTAGGATTTTTTAATAAGAACTCCATACACTAATCCATGTGCATGACATGGATTAGCAACCAGCGAAGAAGTATGCAAGGATGATCAAGATTTCAAGAGAACTCACTCAAATACTAGTGGCAACTGGGATATCTGCTTCTCATGAAGAGAAAATCTTAACAGCAGTTAAGAACTCATCTGCCTCTCCAAGAGTGAAAGAAGAACAACAAATACATGAATCAAAGGAAGATCTCCACCCTTACCTTATTGTCGAAGAAATTAAAGAATCATGGACCACATCCAACGAAGAGCAACCATTAGAACCTGAGATTGAAGAATTTTTTACATGCCTATCTACAGATCCTATAAGCACACAAGTGGATAGTCATCTCGTAATAGAAGATTTGCATGGCATGGTAAAGGATGATATGCCAAATGAGCCAAATAACAAGGTAAACCAAGTGCATTTTCATTTTATTGAAAATTGGTTTCAAGCTACTATAAGGCCATACCACTCCTTCATTCTTCCTTACTTCTTGACATCATCATTAAAAAAGTTGGTTCTTCATACTCATGTATGTGTTGAAGATTATATTTAAACTCGAGTATGAATGCATTTATACACCTATTACGCACATGGTTACTGTTGAAATGTGGCAACAAGAATATTCCAATTTTAATTTGTCCTTGAATTAAAATTTGAATTTAGTCTCACCAACTGCTTGAAAAATGATTAATTAATTCATCTTGAGTTAATTAGTTGGAGAAGTTCAAGTTATAAGTCTTTTTGAAGTCATGCAACGATTATCCCATAAATCAAGGAGATTATCCCTTAATTAAGGAGATAAGATTGAGTTATATTTGAGTTGTAATTAGTTAGCTCTGTTTACTGAGTTAATTCCAGTTAAATTAGTTCCAAACTGTTTGAGGAACTAATTGTGATTTATCAGTCAGTGGATGCATGCATGCACCCAACTAGTGTACTCCAGATAACTGAAGATTCTCTCATCATTAACTCATGCATGTCTATTCTAAGAAAGACCCAGTTGAGATTAAAGATAGGGACAGTGTACTATCAGTTGCATGTGTTCTCTTATAAAGAAAACTCATGCATGCAGTCAAGGATCATTCCTTGAGGATTGCGCAATTCTGACAGTATATGAGATTAGTGTTACACTTGGTAATAGGAGGATCACCCAAGAGAAACTGCGCAAGGAAATAGGAGCTTGGAGGGCAGAGGAGAAGGCTTATGAGAAGTCTATTTTGCATGTGAGCATCTGTGAGGATTGTACTGAGAGCTGGCTCGCTGTGAGAGCTAAGGCTTTGTGTAATTCTAAGATATTTCTAGCTTGAATGATAATAGAAATAGTGGGGTTTTTAGCTAAAGCTTTCCCATGTGTATTCTTCTGTGTTTCATGTGCATTGATTCTTCTTATGGTTATATGTGTTCAGCTTGATCTTGCTCAAATATTTTAAGCTGCCGCAAATTGATTGTAGAAGTAGGTTAAAGTATATTGCTTTGGTTATATTGCATTATCGAGTTAACCTGCAGCAGATCTACAGTGCTGGATTTGTAGACATAATTTGTACATGGTATCAGAGCAAAGGTTATTAGAGCTGTGAATAGTTTACTGAGAAGAGAATTCGAAGTTTGAAGTTTGGGGTTGCAGGTGCAAATCAAATTCATATCATACTTCAGGTTGGTCAATGGCGTTCTATGGCTTGAGACTCGAGTATGCCTTGGAAGGTAGATCGAATTACATAGCATGGAAAGATAGAATGGAGGTTGTATTAGAAGACAATGGCTTGAAGGATTTCATTGATCAAGAAATCCCAAAGCCAACTGCAGCTAATGCACAAGAGTTGGTTGAGTGGAAGAAGTGTGTAACAAAGGCGAGAGGGATCATCCTTGAGATAGTTTGAGACCATATTATCTCGAGTATCCATGGGAAGGATACTCCATTTTTATTGTGGAAGACATTAAAGGGCCTCTACCATAATAGTAGCGACTAGAGGAAATTGGCACTCAAGGATAAGCTTCGAAAAATCAAGATGGAGAAGGGCGATACTATTTCCACATATCTGAACAAGCTCACAACCTACAGAGATGAGCTTGGTAGTGTGGGAATAACAAGTGTTGATGATGATATGGTGAGCCTCACACTCCTCGGCCTTCCAAAGAGTTGGAATAGCTACCAAGACTCTGTGAATGGAAGGGAGAAACTGCCAGATTGGGAATGATTGTGGTCTGATCTGACACAGGGGGAGATCAAGAGGAGCACACGAGATGGTTCTTCATCAAAGAATGATGATGAAGAAAATCTGGCCTTAGCAAGTAAGGCAAGGAAAGGAAAGGGGAAGGCTTCCCATTCCAAATCGAATTCTTCTCATGGAGGGAAGAAGGGTGACAAGTCTAAAGTGAGATGCTTTAATTGTCACGAGATGGGACATTATGCAACTAATTGCCCATCGAAGAAGTCCAAGAAGGCATCCACAAAAGGATCGGAAGGTGAGGCATTAGCCTCTTAGTTCGAAATGGACTTTACCCTCATCGCATGCATGGTGTCATTGATGGTGGGTTGTTTTTGGTATCTTGACAGTGGAGCCTCATTCCACTTGACCGGCGATAAAAGTTTATTCAGTACCTTGGAGGAGAAAGAACTCAAGATGCACATAGAGATGGGTGACGAAGGAAAGTACAGTGTTTCAGGAGTGGGCATGGTTGCTTTTCAGAGGGAGCATGGAGCTCCTCTCACCTTGAAAGATGTGAAGTATGTGCATGGACTGAAGAAGAACTTGGTATCAGTCACGATGTTGGAGGACAAAGGCTACAATGTTGTCTTCAGTAAAGGAAAGGCGTTCCTAAGACACATAGCCATGAGTCAGACCAAGAGGATAGGGACTCGGGTGAAGAATCTCTATAAACTAGAGGTAGATGATTGTGCAGCATTGAGTACAAAAGCAAAATTGGTGCAAAGCCAAGATATTGGCGAGTTGTGGCCAGGCGGTTGGGCCATTTGCATCATGGGCTTTAACGATAATGCAGCAAATATCTATAGGACTTCCCAAAGGTAAAATTGAGCAAGTTTCACATGCAAAGGTTGTACCCTGGGAAAGTACACAAAGTCTTCCTTTCATGATCGAGACAGTCGAGCAGAGGCTATCTTAGATTGAGTTCATACTAATTTATGTGGACCATTCTCGACGGCATCCACAGTGAAGCAAAGGTATTATGTGATTTTCATTGATGATTTTTCTCGTAAATCCTGGATTTATTTCATGCAGAAGGAGGACCAAACCTTCACAAAGTTTTGTGAGTTCAAATATTTGGTTGAGAAAGAGTCAGGGAAGAAGATCAAGGCCTTGAGAAGCGACAACAGTGGAGAATATGTCTCTCAAGAGTTTAAGGACTTCTGTGCAGCGAAAGGAATTAAACGAGTTATGGCACCTCATGACCCATAGCAGAATGGGGTGGTCAAGAGAAAGAATAGAACTATTGTAGGGGCAGCACAGGTGATGTTGCATGACCAAAGCCTGCCACTTCACTTGTGAGCTTAGGCATGCAACATAGCGGTCTATTTGCAGAATAGAAACCCGCATCACACACTTGGAATGAAGACACCAGAGGAAGCTTTCTCCGATAAGAGACCAGATGTGGGTCACTTCAGGATATTTGGCTCATCGGTATATTGCCATGTGACAAAGGATGCATGGAAAAATCTTGAGCCGATAAAAGAGTTGGGGATTCTTGTGGGGTACACTAATACACCTCATAACTATCGGGTGTACTTGGCCACCAATCGGAGGACAGTGGTTCGCAGAGATCTCAAGTTTGATGAGCAAAAGGCCATGTGAGTTTCCCTTGAGAGGGAGCTCCAACTATAGGTTGTGGAGGAACTGTTGGTTCCTAAGGAGGAGGAGCCTCAGACTGATGCAGAGCAGCCACATGTAGAGGTTCCAGGAGTGGAGACATCCACTCAAGCAGAGTCTTCCAGAGATGGACGGAAATGCACAAGAGAAGCTGACAGATTGTTGGAGGATGTGATAGAGAATGTGGGAGCACCATCTTCTCATCACAGACAGAGGAGGTCACTTGAGAGGTACACTAGATACATGGCCCTTATTGGGGAATGTGTTGAGACTGAGCCATCTTCCTTTGAGGAAGCAGTGCAGCAGCCAATTTGGGTTGATGCTATGGTGGAGGAGTATGACTCTATAGTTCGTAACAGTGTTTGGGACGTGGTTCCGAGACCGGAGAACAAGTCAGTTGTGATTTCCCGTTGGCTTTACAAGGTAAAGCAAGTTGCTGATGGTAGTGTGGAGAAGCATAAGGCAAGATTTGTTGCCCATGGCTTTTCACAGGTCGAGGGGATTGAATATGATGAGACTTTTGGTCTAGTCATAAGGTACTCATCTATCAGATCAATGTTGGCACTGTCAGCAGAGATAGGTTGGAAGATCTATCAGATGGATGTGAAGACTGCATTCCTTAATGGCAAGATTGAGGAAGAGGTGTACATAGAGCAACCAGAAGGTTTTGAGACCTTCGATCATGAGTCACATGTGTGCCGACTCAAGAGAGTGTTGTACGGGCTGAAGCAAGCACCTCGTGCTTGGTACACCAGGATAGACAACTACTTCACCGGGTTGGGCTTCACAAAGACTAAAGCAGATGCGAACCTATACCACATCATGGTGAAAGGTAAGTCGTTGATCATTGTACTTTATGTTGATGATCTCATATTGACAAGTGATGATCAGTTGATCATGTCTTGCAAGGAGGACCTTGCAAGAGAATTCGAGATGAAAGACATGGGTCTCATGCATTACTTCCTTGGCATGGAAGTGTGGCAAAAGGATGGGGAGTTGTTTGTGTCTCAGGGCAAGTATGCCAACTAGATACTCAGGAGATTCCACATGGAGAAGTGCAAACCCATGAAGACTCCTCTAGCAGGTAACTCGAGGAAGGAGGATGCTACTTCAGGTGAAGTAGTAGAGGCTATTGTGTATAGGCAGCTTGTGGGTTCATTGATGTACTTAGTGAACACATGACCAAATTTGTGCTATGTGGTGAACCAGCTGAGTCAAGCAATGGTTCAGCCTACCAAGATGTTTTAGAAGGCAGCAAAGCATGTATTGAGATATCTCATAGGCATATCTCAATATAGATTATGGTACATACAACAGAGGGAGTGAAGCTACAAGGCTTCACTGATGCAAATTGGGCAAGGAGTCCATCAAATCGGAAGAGAACATCAGGAGGAATTTTCAACCTTGGGTCAGCTACAGTTTCTTGGTACAACAGGAAACAGAGATTAGTTGCACTCAGCTCGGCAGAGGCTGAATACATGCCTGCAAGTCAGGCAGCATGTGACGTCTTCTGGATGCGGAAGATCCTAGTTGGTTTTTTTTATCAGAGGATGGATCCAACTGTGATCTATTGTGATAATCATAGTTGTATCAAACTCTTTGAGAATCCAGTATTTCATGATAGCTCTGAGCACATTGACATCTGGTATCATCATCTCAGAGATTGTGTGGCGAGGAGGATCATGTTGTTGCAGTATATTTCGACAAAGGAGCAAGATGCTGACATTTTAACAAAGGCATTGTCAAAGTGTAAAGTCGAGTTCCATAGAGACAGGATCGGGGTGGCAGATAATCCCTTTCTTGTTGAGAGGGAGTGTTGAAATGTGGCAACAAGAATATTCCAATTTTAATTTGTCCTTGAATTAAAAATGTGAATTAAAATTCGAATTTAGTCTCACCGACTGCTTGAAAAATAATTAATTAGTTTATCTTGAGTTAAATCGTTGGAGAAATTCAAGTTAGAAGTCTTTCTGAAGTCATGCAACAGTTATCCCTTAAATTAAGAAGATTATCCCTTAATTAAGGGATAAGATTGAGTTATGTTTGAGTTGTAATTAGTTAGCTCAGTTTACTGAGTTAAGTCCAGTTAAATTAGTTCCAAACTGTTTAAGGAACTGATTGTGAGTTATCAGTCAGTTGATGTATGCATGCACTCAACTAGTGTACTCCAGATAACTAAAGATTCTCCCATCAATAACTGGTGCATGTCTATTATGAGAAAGAATCGGTTGGGATTAAAGACAAGGACAGTGTACTATCACTTGCATGTGTTCTCTTATAAAGAAAACTCATGCATGCAGTCAAGGATCATTCCTTGAGGATTGCGCAGTTCTGACAGTGTGTTAGAGCAGTGTTACACTTTGTAACAGGAGGATCACCCAAGAGAAACCGCGCAAGGAAATAGGAGCTTGGAGGGCAGAGGAGAAGACTTATGAGAAGTCTATTTTGCCAATGAGCATCTGTGAGGATTGTCCTGAGAGCTGGCTAGCTGTGAGAGCTAAGGATTTGTGTAATTCTGAGATATTTCTAACTTGTATGATAATACAATTAGTGGGGTTTTTAGCTGAGGCTTTCCCCTAAGTATTCTTCTGTGTTTCATGTGCATTGATTCTTCTTCTGGTTATATGTGTTCAGCTTGATCTTGCTCAAATATTTTAAGCTTCAGCAAATTGATTGTAGAAGTAGGTTAAAGTATTTTGCTTTAGTTATATTACATTATCGAGTTAACCTGCAGCATATCTACAAAGCTAGATTTGTAGACAGAATTTCTACAGTTACATTGGAAATACTCCAATACTTGAGGAGAGGAATTTATTTTTCTCAAGTAGAGCATGATAATAAATAAATGTTGCATATAGTAGTTAGTTTAGTTATAACATAGAGTGCAACATCTTTCTCATTTGTTTTCAATAAGTAGGCCCGATGTTAATAGCTAAAAGGTACTTAGTTGAAAATGGGAGATCTATGTTCCCATTGCATATTTTTGTTATGGTCTCTTTCAGTTGCATATTATTTTAATGAGGATTTCCACACAGTCTGATTTCCAACCGTAGCATGGTTCAACTATTACTTTGCTTTCCCACTTATTATTTCTTTTCAGTTACATCTGTTTCTAGTTTTTCTTTTCAATAAAGCAAGTTATGACCATTATGTTTGCAATTGTAGGTAAAGTTGGAAATGACTGCATAGCAACATCATCTAGTATTGCATACCAATTGTTTAGTACCATATTTCATCTAACCAGTATCGAGAATTCTGGTACCAATTTTCTATTTTGCAAGAAAAAGCAGGATCCAAGGGTATTTTTCATTTGGGATGCTTAAGTACTAGAAGAATGTTTTTAAAAACAGAAAATACATCTTCATCAATGGAATGGAACACTTAGGGGAGTATTTGATGACATCTTTCCTTTTTCCTTAAGTTATTACAAAGGATGCATTCATGCTTTATCTGTTTCACAAAGATGATATAAGCAAACATTTTCATAAAATTTGAATTGAAGGATAATTCCAACTATTCATAGTTTCTATTTCTGTTTTTAAATTTCATTTTTCTTATTCATATATATTTTTCATAATCAATACAAAACAGTTGCTCAGAATATAGTTACCAATATATACAAGGGGATTAAAACAAAGTTCAGAGGTCTATACAATGATACCGATGAAAAAGAAACTTGAATACTATAACCGTAACACCAAAGCATGATCTCCGGGCATCTTTATTAAGCCTTGCAAGAGAGTTAATAAAATCCTTGTTCATAGTGGAACACTACCTTAAAAGTGAAAGAATATATGAAAAATATGATTAGTAGGACTTTAGGTGTCTTTTGGCTATTCTTTGGTTATCCTCATCCATCTCACATTAAGATGACTCATTCATGTTATGTCCTTTGAGTACCCATAAGTACCTTATGCATCTAACACATTACATAGGTAATCTAAGTCACTCTGAAAGGTATCATCATATACCTTTAAGGGGCTTTCTGAATCTGCTCCCCCATCTACCAATTGCAAAAGAAATTTCCATAATCTAAACCTAAAATGGTAGGAAACATGGGACTAGAATCTTCAATGTAAAATAGGTTTAAGAAGCTAACCTGTCAAGGCTATGGACGTCTGCTGGCAGTGGGTACTGACCTGTGATACCACTAAGCAAACCCATCAGGGCTATGGACGCTCACGAGCAATGGGGCATTATGCCTAAAGAAGTGTCAACCAAACCAAGGTTTTTGTCTACACGTATGATTGTTACTATATAGTGTTACAATAAAAAGGAAGCGTGTGGATGAAGTCAAGGGTAAAATCCAACTCCATAAATTTGTTGTTGAAGAATGGCCTTAAGGTAACCTTAAGTCCTCTATCATTGGTTTTTCCTACTATATTTAAGATTTAATTGTCTTCAAAGTGGGACATATGATCACAAAGAACTAATAAAACTCACTTCAAATCTTATTTGTAATACTTTGATCACTATAAGACTTTGGGATTTTGTTAGTAATAACTAATTTTTCACCGGTTTATCATTTGTCGTGATCATAAAAAGCCTCTCACCTGCAAGGAAGGAGATCCCCTTAAATTTATAAAATGTTTCTTTTCTTAAGCATAAAATTATTAAAGATTGATGAAATCTTATGTAATGAGTGATTTGAAATTTCTTTTATGCTTGATGTTAATTTAGTATCATTTTAATAAATCTGAGATGAATTATTTTTGTTCAGTATTTATCTCATTAGCTTCATTGTTTTGTTTTCTCATGGTCCTTTGTACTGAGTCATCTCAGTAACCCTCCTCACTTCTTTAGTACCTCGTCGTGCTTGCATGAGAACATGAAAAACCTCAAGAATTGGGGAGTGGTTGTTGGGACCATTTTCAACATCTTAATTTTATTATTCCTTCAGCATATCAGATTGGAACTCATCAACTCCGGCTCTTCCAGGTCATTTAGGACCCTCAGCCTTACTTTGTCTCATTTTCTGACACTTACACTGCAATTTCAAAATTCTTGTACCAATGCGCTATTTGTAGTTTTTCTAGAAAAATAAATTCACATGCAACTTTAGTAATCACTAGAACTTACTTCAACTTGACCCTCAAGACATGCTAAGCTACAAAGAGAAGCCTAGAAGATTCCAATTTGAATATTATGCACTCTGATATCTTATGAAACTTCATCTAGCATTGGAAAGTAGTTTTTTGTATCCATTTGGTACTAAGAAGCAGTTTCTTGTGTTCATTCGGTACTGGAAAGCACTCTCCTATGTTCATCCCGTACTGGAAAATAGTTTTCACCTCATACTAAAAAGAATATTTCTTGTGTAATCTGCTAATGCAGGTATGAAGTCAGTGTTTTACTTTTTACTATTAAGATTCATATTAAGCATGTGATGAATATATGATTACCCTCATAAACCTTTATTACCGTCTTAGATCCAAACAGCTCATGTTCATACAAAGCGCAAGAATACCCCATTTTTGAAATTTTGAAGAATGGTTCAACACTTTTTGCATGAGGACATGCAATGACTTAGGCATGGAGGAATGTTGAGTCTCCTTTTTGGTGCCTTAATACCCTATATTTTCCTCTATTTTTTACCAATTTTACTACAAAACCTACTCACCACTTGCCTATCTTCTTCAAAAACATGACTTTAAACATCGTTGTGTATATCTATGGTAATTTATGTTTAAAGCATGGTTTTTATGATTTCTTGTTAGTGGGAATGAAATTGTTGATACTTTATACTCTCTAATTATTTGGATTAACTCAAATAGATCTTAAGACCATGTTCCTACTCATAAGGGACCAATCATGCGTTCATCCAGTACCTGCATTCATTCGGTACCAATCATGTGTTCATCTGGTACCTATGCTCATCCAGTACCAATTGTGGCCGTCTAGTACCTGTGTTCATCCAATACCTGTGCTCATTTGGTACCAATTTTGCTCGTTCAGTACCTTTGTTCATCTGGTACCTCTACTCATTCGATACCAACTGTGCTAGTCTGATACCTGCATTCGTCCGACATTGGCTATGTTCATCCAGTACCAAATCCGATTCCTCAGCTCTGACGATTTGAAGTGAGCGAACTTCGATGAAACCAAGGGAACTGATGGTCAGCACATTACTTTTTATCGCAAATTGAGAGATATGCTTCATCACTCATGCACTGTGTGTCATGAGGATGAATCTGAACATGTAAAACAAAGTGAACTACATATTTTTGTAATGATTTGATCACATTTGTTAACATTGAATGTAACGGTCATTCTTCTATAAGAGAATACCCATAGATTGTAGGAGCTAGCTAGTAAGAGGGAGACATTGAGTAAGATAGAGTGAGACAAACAGTTGCAGCTAGTTGGAGACAAAGTTTTAACTTTATTGTTATGTTGGAGACTTGATTATGTAATATTTTCTTTTGAAATCAATAATATGAGCTACGATTAATGAATTTGATGTGTTAGTGGATTCTTTAATTCTGTAAATTCTTCCATCTTTCCTTGATAGCTTGGCAAGGGCCCGTCGCAGCCATCAAGGCATGCTTTTATTATAGTTAATGTGAATTTGGTTTGGTTTATGTGTGAGAGTGATTTAATGTTCTAATTCAATTTTAGAGTGTTGATATAATTCTAGTGTTGATCTTATGCAAGTAATCTATTTGAAAGTGTGAGACATAAATCTGGAGATGTTAGTTTCTGAGTGATAACTCATTGGTTTTATGAATGCAAACTTATTTCTTAGGTTGTAAGTTTAAGTACTAATTTCTATTTTAGGGAACAGGAAGAGTTAAAAACAAAGATCTAATCATTCACCTACATGTGATGTTATGTGAAGACTCTTGTCATATTTAGCATTTATTGTACAAGAATGTATGACTTCCTTCAGAACTAGTTAGATTAGGAATGATTGTCTGTTTGATGCTTGATTGCAGTAAGTTAATTGAAATCAGTTGCTACAGGAAAATAGAGTTGAATCCATCTTTTCATTTCATGAGCCTATAAATGGACAGACTTGTTATCCTAGTAAGAACCATTAGATTACATTCTTGTTAAGATTTTATTTATGAGTTTTACTTTCAAATTGTGTGAGGAAGTTAGTATTAGTTTTGAATGCTTTTTATCTAGGCTATACTCATCAGACATTGGAACTTATCTGTTATCAGCAAGTATAATGTATCATCTCTACTGATTATGAATCCCTGGTTGATAATTTAATATTGTGGTGATATATCATTTATATAATTTCCCCAACAAGGCCTTCCTCCATGCGGCTACAGCTGAAATTTCTTAGTTAAGAGACTACAACTGTGAAATCAATGCCACATTTTCAGGGCTAGCCTACAAGTCACTGCCCGAAATAGCCCAAAACTTTCCAAGATCAAGTCTAAGGTGATGACAAGTCTATATGATAGGTACTAAGGCTAGATCTTGATCAGAAGTTCCCAAACACATGGTAAACATAGTAACTACAGGTCGTGAACTCATATATGTTCAATGTCTTCTTAACTTCATCGAAGAATCATCAAGAAGGCTCAATGCCCTCTCAAACTAGATGCAACAACACTACTTAGCCCATGCATTCACATAACCATTCAATAACTTATCAAATCATGAATAAGATCCATAACTAGAGCACATCATTTAACCAAGCCTATAACTAGCATATAACCAAAATTAACTATGAAAAACCAGTCACAAAAATAACACAATAACCAGTACACGTTCTCATTGATCACAATAAGAAAATAACTCATATTGACATATGCAAATGCCAACCAAGTCAGGGACTTCCACATACCACCCGACCATAGATTCGGGTGAACCAAATATCTCTTTCGGCCAATCACCCTTGTGCCATATTCCTAGCGTGAACATGGGATATTATGGTATAAATCAAAACATAACCAACCAGTGCTTCTAGAGGCCAAACCACCTCAACCCGCAACCACAGTGATTTCACCTAAACCAATCCAAAAATCACTAACACCAAATAAGCTTGGATGCATCCAACTTTCTTCATCATACCCAGAGGAATTTTCCTATCTCCACCCATCCGTCAAGAGTTACAGGAGAAAGCCCATACCCACCCTTAACACTTGGGAATTTCCCGAGACCACCTCACCAAGATCTAAAGTATATCGGTCATCCAAAGTTTAAACTAAAACAAGGAACCCACAACACCATGGTTATCCAGGAAATGGAAAGGAAAGGTTGAAAGCTACTTTCAATCCAGGAAAATCCCATGCCAATGACAACAAAGCAACCAAATAACAAAATGCATGTACCATGAATCCAAATCTCAGCAATGAAATCACACATGCAACGTGTTACCTACAATGTCCTCTTATTGTAGTTGATTTTCCGACCTTTTCCTTGTGCTCCCTTGCTTTCCTTTGCTTGCTTCCTTTCCCAAGTGACTCCTCTCTCTTCTCTTAGAGCTCTATTTCTAAAAGTGATCAAAATCTAGAATTGAAAAAACTTGTGAATTATTTCTCTAATGCCTTTTTCCTTTTTTCTTCATTTTCATCTAATTTCTCTCTAGTTTCCCTTGCATGCATATTTGTGTCTCTTTGTCTTCCTTTTCTCATATTTTCCTTTATTTCTCATATTAAATTGTCATTTATTTCCTCTTGCCTTTGTCAATTTCCATAGTGATTAATTAACCACAAGTGACCCCCAATGTGATGTTTTCCCCTTCATTCAGCTTGGAATATGTGTCACATGACCTTGGTATTATTTTCTTCCTTTATAATGTCCTTCCATTTACATGGAAAATTAACTCAGGGTTGTTACAAACTCGCCCCCCTTAGGAACATTGTCCTCAATGTTTTATGACACTTATGATGAACAAAACATACTGCTTATGGATCTTTATAAACCCATATCGATGTAGTGTTTACAATGAAAAACACATATAGCTATGCACTTGCTTCAACCAACATATAAACAAATTGTTTATGGAGCTTTATAAACATAACTCGATAGAGTATTTACATATATATACATATGCACATTTCCTTCAACTAGAAAATAAAAGGATATGATGCCCGCATTAGCAACAAGGAAATCCAGAAGCTCACATCTCCACACTCAAAAGTAGTACCATGATTCACCTCCTTACTAGGAAGTCCAACATCCATTGCTAATATCAAACTTTTCCTCCAAAGTCCAACGCTACAATCCTTGCACTACTTGTTCTCTCAATGCACAGTTATTCGCTCATTGTTTCCTGGGAACACTCCCAATGTGCTTCTAATTCCAATCAGTAATGTTATTAACTAAAACAATTTATTCCCCGAGTTTCCCTTCTTTTCTTCCCAGTCCCTCGAGCAATATGGTCACCCCCTTCCGTGCAATCACTCACCTTCTAAGTTCCTCGACATCCCCTTCTCTGCTACCCAGTCCCTTGAGCGATCCATCCCTTAGAAAGGTTTCCTCGCATTGGAAGCTCCAAAAACCAAGGCATATGCCTAACTCAAAAACATCATCTCAGTTATAGCATGCTTATGGAAATAAATAGACAATATTGGGTACCAGTCTCCCACAATGACTCTACTCCTGAAGTCCTTTACCAACATATTGTGGCATGTTACAATTCCTTTTGTTGCTATTGCTAACCCTCTTGCAGACAGTTCCAACCATCCGACTAGGCATTTCGATGCTTTCCTATACCAAACACAAAATTTCCATTAGAATCAAAAGGAACTGTAATAAATTCAAACCATACCTCAATCGTACCTCATCAATAAGATGACATTTTCAATTATGTTTAAATCATGTCACAACAACTTAAATTAGCTCCTTAATCAAATCATCATGTATAAACATATCACATTTGGTTAGCTCAAAACTCAACCATCATAAATCATAATCATATATCATGTTCATAATTTTGAAATTAAATCCTAAAATGAAATAATGATACTTATCTTTCAAATGATTCTTTTATTTTGCCTTTGTTCTTTGTCCTTTTCGTACACACACTAGATCGGTTTCCCAAACCCAGAAAGTGCACAATGCCTTCTCTTCTCTTCCATATGTAGTATCAGCAACAAGGGCATCTAGAGACTATACCACCTCTACCCTCAATATCAGTAACAAGGGTATCCAGATACTATATGGCCTCTACCCTCAATATCAACAAGAAGGATATCCAGAGGCTATACCGCCTCTACCCTCAATGTCATCAACTCAATATTGGTCTCTTCCCAAGTTGTATAGGTCTCCAGAGACTATTATCTCAACCCATGGCCTCCAGGAACCCAAGTTGTACAGGTCTCCAGAGACTATTATCTCAACCCATGGCCTCCAGGAACCCAAGTTGTTAAAGGGATCCAAATATCTTGTCCCAACCCACGACCTCCAGGGATCCCGAGAAACAATCCCTTCACAACACATACACATACACATAGTGTAAAATATAACATATACATGTACACATAGTACAACACAACGGATACACATGTCACAATACAATGACTACACAATATACATGACACAATACCACATGTACACAACACAATAGCAGTATTGCGCATCCAGAGATCGCATTGTCTCTACCAGGAAACCTTACTTCTAATGTCTTTCCCACGCTTTATGGCATGCATCCACAACCCAAATCTTAGGTCTATGGCTCTTTCCACTATCCATGCTTGTCCCAGCATATTGTAGATCACATTGCTTCCATTATGTTGATGTATCCTTCAGCATTGCCTATCCATAACATAAACATAGGCATAGTTATAAGCACATAATATCAAAATTGTATCCACATGATAGTAAACTCATAGACCTTTTAGGGTTAGTTGTCCACTTGATTCCTAATAAAACCAGGAATATTTTCGTGTCATTCACTTGCATAAGGCAATCATTCTTCCACAAGAATGATCCTTGACAACCTTGTCAGACAATGGCATTCATACATACATATATATATATAAACATTAGCGTAATCATGATCACAACACAACTACCAGTAATCATAAGGTTAAGGTTAAGAGAACTTCCTTTATCCATGTAACGCATGCACAATATTGAGAACAACAATTCCCAACTTATCCAACGCATCTCGTACCTCAAATTCATTTAATTTACATTTCTCATTATTGTTCTACCATTGTCCATTTACCCCAATGGACCCAACTAACCCAATTGGTCATCATATAATTTCCTACAATTGTCGTATATTCATACATCAAGCTTCATTTGGGTCTTATATTACTTGTTGGGTTTCACTCATCTCTCCTCGAACTCCATTGACTTTCCTCTTTCCCCAACCAATTCCCAATACCCTCAAAACATAAAACGCAAGAATAAGAAGGAAAGATAAAGAAAACAAGGAAACCCAAAAAAAAAATACAACACCATAAACAAAGTGGCGTGGCCATGCACCAGTCACATTCAAAATCGTAAATAAATTACAAACTCACAAAACACCAAAAGCAAAAATCTTTCATCAAACACCATGACTTAACCCCCATGGTTTCCCAATGCTTCCAAAGGTTCATGAGTGAAAGCTTAGCCCAAGCCTTCTTCAATATTTATGGGAATCCATTTTTCCATCCAATTCCCTGCATCATACTGCCATGAACACACAATTGTCAATGCATTAATGAATATTACAATATACCAGTTACCTTACCTTGTTGTATCGAGCATGCTACCCTGCAACTAAAAACCTACACATATCATCTCTCAAGGGATTTCAATTCCCTTGATGAATTCAATTATAATTAGAAACCAATTATTATGTCTGCATCTGATCAACCATATTTCATGTAGCTTCCTCATCCCCAAGGTGCTTCCACTACACTTTAACCTCTTCTATTTCTCGGTTCTGGAGAACGATTTGGTTCTGCTGCAATATGCATTGTGGCTTTGGTTGGAAGTCTCCCTATAATTCCACCTTCCATCTCAATAATGGATCCCTGATGATATGCTTTCCTATTATCCACTGCATCATAAATTCAAGGAATACTTTGTCCTACATCTCCAACTATCTACGCGTCATGAGTGCTATAAATTTGAGGTCTTCCACCCTAATGTCAAAAAAGTATATATTACAAAGAAATTGAATACAAAATATTGCAGAAATACAAATATAGAAAACACATAAAATAAGAGAGACATTAATATATGTGGTTCACCTAGTTTGGGCTATGTCCACGGAGAAATATCCAGTCCTTCCTTTTATATTTTCCAACAAAATGAAGAGATACAACCTACAGCGGGTCCGTTGTAATTTCATTTTGGCTCTCACATAGTCCCCTCTTTCTTTATCGCTCAGAATAATAATACACAACAGCAATATAATTCTCTAATATAAACTGAGGGCTACCTTCTAGGGGAAAATACCCTAAATTAATATAACTTCCACTGTCATATCATCCTCCTAATGAACGTCCTAGGTTGACTACAAAATTACAATATTTCACAAGGCAATTTTTCATCTATTTTTAGCTTCGGGGGGCCACTAGCCCCGAGACCCCCCAGCGAGGGGCGATGATCCCCCTCGGACCCTTGTGGGGGTAATGTCCCCCCACATGGAGGGGTGTATAGTCTTCTTAGGGTATACATTCAGCTAAAACAAGACCTCTAAATCAGGAAGATAATTGGACTCCACGCCCAACAATCTCCCACTTGGAGACTGATTATAGCAACTCTTACGCTGCTTCATTTGTTGAAAAATGCTTCCATTTTGGACCTGGTTGTTTCTCATCTTCATCATCACACTTGAAGACCAATTGAAACTTAGCAGAATCTCAATTTCTCCCTAGTTACAACTTTTGTTAACATATATGTAGGATTCTAGCTAGTGTGTATCTTTTCCAGCTTCAACTGTCCATCTTCCAACACTGACCGTATGAATGGTGTTTCATTTGTATATGTTTAGTCTTGGAATGAAATGTTGAGTTCTTTGAAATATGAATGGCACTCCGACTATCACTTTGTTACCTTCCCATCTCCTGCTTCTTACCCAGTTCATCCATAAACCTTTGCGACCAAATCATTTCTTTACTAGCCTCTGTAGCAGCAACATACTCTGCTTCCGTTGTTGAAAGTGAAGCAACACTTTACATTTTTGAAACCTAACTGATAGTTGTTCCACCTACAGTAAACACATACCCTGTGGTGTTCCTCTTATTATCTTTGTCACCTGCCATATCTGCATCAACATGCCCGTGTAGAGCAATGTTTGAACTACCAAAGCATAATGTTTGATTTGTGGTACCTCTCAAATACCTGAGAATCCACTTTACTGCCATCCAATTCTCTTTTCCTGGATTATTCATATACCTACTTACTACTCCTACTACATGTGCAATATCAGGCCTTGTGCAGCCCATTGCATACATTAAGCTTCCAAATGTTGATGCATATAGAACTTTATACATATAATACATCATATCCTAGGTCTTGGGACACATCTCCTTACTTAGTTTGAAATAGCTAGCCAAAGGTGTACTAATTGGTTTTGAATTTTTCATGTTAAAAATTTCCAACACATTTTGTATGTACTCACTCTCAAAGAACATTAATTTGTGATTTTTTCGGTCTCTAGTTATTCTCATACCAAGGATTTGTTTTACAACACCCAAATCCTTCATTTCAAATGAATTAGCCAATTTGCCTTTAAACACATTTATTTCCTGCATGTTAAATCTCGCAACAAACATGTCATCTACATACAATAACAATAAAATATAGTTACCATCATTTTTCTTTTTAAGATAACACAATGGTCAGAGTGACATCTAGTATAACCTTGTTTAGACACAAACCTGTCAAATTTTAGATACCACTACCTTGGAGCATGTTTTAGGCCATACAAGCTCTTCTTCAACCTGCACACTAATTTCTTCTTCCATTTGACCTCATAGCCTTTTGGCTCCAGCATATAGATATCTTCCTCCAAATCTTCATGGAGAAAGGTTGTCTTTACATCTAATTGTTTAAGATGTTAATCTTTTGTTACCACTAGACTTAAAATAGTTCTGATTGAAGTCATTTTAACAATATGAGAAAAAACTTCATCAAAGTCTATACCTTTATTTTGTACAAACCCCTTCACCACAAGTCTAGCCTTATACCTCTGTTTACCTGAATCTTTTTCCTTCAACCTAGAAACCCATTTATTATGCAATGTTGTTTTACCTACAGGAAACCTAACTAAGTCTCAAGTCTGTTTATGTACCAATGAGTCCATCTCTTCTTTTATGGCTAGCTCCCACTTCTTCCTAGTTACTACCTGCACTTCCTCTCCATAACATTTTGGTTCACCAAGATCAGTGAACAATATATAATATTATGAAAGAGAATATCATTCAGGGGGTCTACTTATCCTGGTAGATCTTCTAACACCAATTTCAGGTATTTGAGGTGCCTGTTGTTGTTGTGGTTGTTGTTTCTACTATTCTTGCTCATGTCTCTTTTTTTATCATTATGATTTCCAGACACCTTTAAATTTACTTTTCTTGTGATCTCATAAAGCTTTGTGTACTTTATATTTTCTTTTTCCTAACTCTTTCCCTCCATCTGACCATTATACAAGACATTTTCATTGAAAATGACATCTCTGCTCCTAATGATTTTATGATTTTCATAATCATACAAGCGATAACCAAAATCATTAACACCATATCCAATAAAGGTACATTTCTTTGATTTTTCCTCAAACTTTGTTCTATTTTCTTTATCAATGTGGACAAAGGCTTCACAACCGAAAGTCTTTAAAAATGAGTAGTTTACCTTTTTACATGTCCATGTCTCCTATGGAATACCACCATCCAAGTAGCTTGAAGGCCTTCTATTTATTAGATAAACAGCAGTATCTACAGCATCTTCCCAAAATTGTAAAGGCAATTATGCATGCTATTAGAGGAATTTTGAGGTCTAAAATGGGCCTCCTAAGAAAAACGTACAACCAAAATAAACTTTATAAGAACCAATAGGTTCAAGATGATGATGTCAACCATGGGGAATGATTCACCATTTTTTAAGTAAAAAAATAAAAAGATTAAAAATAATAAAATAATAAAACTACTTTTTCAACTCGTGTTTTCGACTTATCTCCCTAATTTTTTACTCAAATTTCAAGCGGAAGTACTCGTTCGATGCAAAATTTAGTTCCTCGTCCAAACAATACCCATGTTGCATACTTTAAACGGACCCTGCTACACGAAAAATGAGAAATACATGAAAAATGTGATTGGCAAAAAATGAGAAATACATGAAAAAATGTGATTGCAATCACGTTTTTCATGTATTTCTCATTTTTCATGTAGCAGGGACCACCAAAAGTATGCATCATGGATAATCCTTGGATGAGGAATCAAATTTTGCATCCAATGAGTGTTCCCGCTCAAAATTTGAGTAAACTCATAGGGAGATAAGTTGAAAATATGAGTTGAAAAAATAGTTTTTTCTTTTTTAGCTCTAAAATTTGTTGATGTAATTTAATCTTATTTTATTATTTCCACTATTATTTAATAATTTTCTCAGGAGGTCCATTTTAGACCTCAAAATTCCTCTAATAATCTCATGCACCTTACATGCTCCATGATTGTCCTATTCATCCTTTTGGACACACCATTTTCCTACAATGTTCTTGGAACTGTCTTCTCTCTACAAATTCCATGCTTTAAACAGTACTCTTTGTTTCACCTCCATTGTCTGATTTGGGACACTTCAACTTCTTTCATGTCTCATTCTCTACCAAAGCTTTCCATTTCTTGAAAGTATCAAATACATCAAATTTATTTTAAATATAATAAATCCAAGTTTTCCTAGTTGCATCATCAATATAAGTAACATAATAGCGAGAGCCACTGAGAGATGATACCTTAGCAGGTCCCCATACATTTGTATGCACAAGCTCTAATTTTTCGCTCTTCTTTTCCTTCCCAACTCTAAGAAATCTGACTCTCTTATGTTTTCCATAAACACAATTTTTACATAAATCCAAATCAACATGCTTCAGACCTGGCAACAAATTTCTTGAGTGAAAAAATTGCATTCCCTTCTCACTCATGTGCCTGAGCCTATGATGCCATAATGTTGTATCTGCTCCTGTGGAGGTTAAAGCATTAACATTATTATAAATACCATTACATAAATACAATGTACCGACATTTTCTCCTTTTGCTATTACTAGGGCTCCTTTAGTGACCTTCCAGGTTGTATTTCTAAAAGTAGTCACACAACCTTCACCACCTAATTGCCATGTTGAAATTAGATTTTTCATATCTGGAACATGCCTTACCTCCTTTAATAACCATTGGTTTCCATTTTGTTTCTTTATTAAAACTTTACCCATTCCCACAGCTTTATAGGGTTTATCTATTATAGATCTGATCCAAAAATATAAGATAATAGAAATAAACCCAAGAATAACAAGATCTGAATATAGAAATTCTTCTTTATTGATCAAACCCTTAAGGTAGGGCAACACCATACATTCACTCCTTAAGGAAGGAGAACACTCCATCAGAATATCTGTTTCATAATATTCCTTGACATCTCTCAATGGGAATCTCTAGCCTCTATAAGGCCTCATACATACAATACTGGGCCATTATCACGATTCCTTCAATACATCTATCTAATACATGGCTTATACTATTGCTAACTAGCTTTGGTCCTTACATGATATGGGTTAACCACCTTATTTATTACTATGGCCCATCCTATTATTACATTATTCCCTTGGGTACCTCCCTTTGTACCCCATATTATCCCCCCTAGGTATATTACATTCCACCCCCCTTAACATGTTTCATCCTCGAAATAGAGGAAGAACACAAATAATAAGATCTACTCAAAATAGTAGTCCACTGGTACCATGCACTTGCATCTAGCCATCCAAAAGAAAGGTGAACTCTCGATATTGTTGGTGTCTCGCTCGCTTGAGATGGAAGTTGATTCTCGTAGCTCTTCTGTGTTGATGTATAGTATGTGGATCGTCGCCGCTTTCTATATGCCATGCGGGGGTTATTGTCCTTGTAGCTAATTTGTTGCCATCTTGTTGGTAGTTTTCTTGCTGGGTGATGTGGGTGGTGATATGCTAATGGTGTATCTTTCTTTAATTCACAACCGAATGGAGTCTGATTGGTCTTAGGTACATGTTGTGGAGCCTGTTGTTGTTTCTTATCTTCCAATATTACCTCAACCACTAAGTCCTCATCCGATGTAACATTTTCTGCTTCAGCCTCCTTAGACTCTACCTGTTTTTCTAGTATCTGGTTTGATTTTTGTCTTTGGTTGTCTACCATCAATGGCTCATCATCTGATATGTCAGTGCCTGGAACATCTTCTGCTTCAACCTTCGTGGACTCTACCTGTTTATTAACGGGAATATCTTGTAATGTAATTTTCTTCTTTTTATACCAAAGCCTCAGGAATTTATTCTGCACATTAATATTTATAATATCCACCGATTCCATCCACGAGTATCCCAAAACAACATCCTCATTAGCCATATCTGAAGCATAAAAATCAAAATGCAATACATACTTATCCATAGAAATCTTCAAATCTTTATAAACTTGCACCTCCCCGTTATTGACCTGTGTGTGTGCCATGTGTTTTGCTGGCACTTGTAATTTTTTTGCCAAGTTGACATTTATGAGATTTTGCTTGCAACTCGGATTTACAGACACAGTGATTTTCTCATTCTGAATCAATCCGTGAACCTGCAATAAGGATATATCAATAGGAAATAACCCCACATGTTTCCCCTTATCTTGTTTTCTAGCCTGAGACCATTTGTCTAAAATGACTCTTTCAAATTTTGCATCTGAAAGTTTGGTCAACTTCTTGTTGCCAATTAAGAACCACCATTTGGCAGCCTCATCTTTGAAACCAAACCACACTAAATTCTTCCAATGTTCCCCATATGTGAAATTTTGTCTCTGTATGAATTCTTCAATAGTAGGGCCATTATCTTTTCCTGTAAAAAGCATCTTGCTAGATGGCACGAAAAAAAGATCACTTACTTGGTGAAAGTTTAGAGTGGTCGCAGATTAGTCAATATTTCTCAGAATCTTTATTATGACATGTTTTCAGAAATAGAATGACCATTCTGCATCTTCCCATGTGATAGAAATCCTGATCTAGGCACTGTATAGGAATTTACAGGGTAAGTTCCTCAGACAGAACACCAAAAGGACACCGCTCACAAACAGATCACAGATCAATACACCAGTATTTTGATGTGATTAAAACCCTCAAAGAGGGAAACAGTCCACGGCCTGAGCCAACGCGGCCACTTCAGGCAATTTATTAATAAAGGAATGAAAATTTACATAAGCTTCTCTCGTGAACGGTTAACCTACAAATGACCCTCCATGCGCTTTAAATAGAATTCATGGACCAATCGGGGGTCAAGCCACGGATCAAGTGTCTGTAATACTGAGGAGAGAATGAACCGTCAGATCACTACATATCGTCACCGTCGGATTGTAAGTTACAAATGTACATAGTAAAGAAACACACTTTACCTAACTCTATACTAGACCAAGTTATACTTAACTATTCCTACATGTCGGAATATCCTAACAATTTTAATTTTCCATTTCCATAATTTTATTTGGCCAACTTGGGAGGCCTGTTGGCATGCGGAAATATCTCTTAATGCTACACAAAAATCAACGCTCCCTCTTAGCAAGGGAGGTATTCTCTGCAACAGATTTCTTCTTTGTTGAAATTCAACCTTCCTTGAGAAAATTTCTTGAGATTGTCATGTTGATGCATGTCTATAAGATAACTCCATCAGGGCCTGTCATGCAGGATGGTTCATAAATGATAAGGAGGTGACCAAGACGTGGGAAGGTACGACACTAACAAAGTATACATACGAGCGGCAGAAAATGGTGATTATGAGTCTATAATACATGTTGATCCTGGTGAATGACAAGGAAAGATGGAACATGCTCAAATGGAGTGACAATATTATCGTTGGCAGATCAGATGGCGCAAAAAGGGAGATGGAAAGTATCGAAAATTTGACAAGACATAGCAATCTAGCAGAACAGGATTTAAATTATGGGTTGGGAGCTATCTTTTGCATTTTGTACTTGGAAATTGAGTAGTGGTGGATTAGTAGAGCCTTGATAGGAGAAGTTTTGAAGTTGGGGAAGGTTTTGAGTTAAAAATGGGAAAAGTTAGGTATTCAGTGGATAGGCCGAGAGGAAGACCCAGAGCATAGGCACAAGGGGCAGGTTGTAGTAAGCGTTCTTGCATGGAAATGGTTGTGAGGGAAGCAACATATGCTTTTCACACTAGGATTTCTCAGAATGGTAAATAAGTGGTGGAGGTTTAGGAAAGAAAAAGTCGTAAGCAAAGGATAGCTCTTCCAGATAGCCAAATAGAGGAGGAGGTTGATTGTATCATCAATGCGGCTGAAACCAGAACCCGCGTGACACTCTACCATAAAACCCTAGAAACGACATGGCATGTGAAGACCCTGGTAGGAAATTTGCAAGTGGAAGAATTAGAGGAAAGGGATAAAGGTCAGATGAATGCCTTAAGCTAATTGAGGGCCATCAACCAATGACTAGGAGGTATTGAATCGATCCTTAAGGCACTGGTGAATATCGAGAAGTTACAAGATGACCGCATAAGCAACCTGGACACTATGTTTACCATTTATCTTAAGTACATTCATAATATAGACATTACTTTGGGGTTAGTTAAAGGCGAACCAGCCCACCTGCAGAAATATAAGGATCAAGAGGTCGATGGTTCTAGTGACCCTTCATTGGTGTCTCCAACGATGGCTCCATTGCCGATGGTTCTAGTGACTCTTCAGCAGCGTCTCCAACGATGGCTCTAGTGAAAGCTACGTATGGAGAGGTTCCTATGGAATGAGGTTCAAGAATGTGGAAGCTCTATTCGTCTTGTTTACTTTGTCATATGTTATTTAAATAACAATTTGATTATGCAGGCTACTAGTCTTTTTGTAAAATGTAGGTATGTAAAGCAGGGTTACAATAGATATCAGTTAGGCAGACCTTATAGAGATTATAGTCATAGTAGTAAGTATTTTGAGTCTTTTAAGTGGAACAAGAAACATAAAAAAACTTAGCATTTTTCTTGGACATAAGTGGTATTAAGACAATCTATTTTTGCAGCTGGTCTGGTTTCCAATCTGGCAAACAAGCTGCTATTTTTTACTTTGTTTTGGTTAAAGTAATATAAGTCCTCTATGTTGACTTACAAAAAAAAAAAAAAACTCGTGTTCCCATTGTTTCAAGTTGATATACATGAAGTTTCATATTTTGAGGATATTAGGCTACAATCTCAACAAAATGATTATCATAAGTTTCAAGAAAACAATGAGTTTACTATTTCTGAAAAGCTATTGTCTACATATAGTAGTTGTCGTTTAGAGCTTAATGAAGACAATGAAGAAGAAGTTGCTTTTCTTAATTCTTTTGAAAATCAAGATGACATTTATATTGAAGTACAAGAAGGATCATTTTTGGATATTCCTCACATACATGTTGTAACTATTACATATGAAAATGAATACGGAACATACAAGTATTTTCCTTGATCTGGAGGATAGGAAAGAATTGTTTGATGCCATTTCATTTGAAAATGATCAACCTAATTACACATAACCACCAACAGTAAAAGATGATGAATATTTTTGTCCTTTTTATTGGTCATCAAGAGAAGGTAATTATTCATGCTTTTCAAGACCCTTTTGCAATTTGTTGAAATCATCAGTGAAGGTGGTTTTTGTGTTGTTCGTATTTCCATTTTTTGTTTTTGCTTGGAGAAGTTGAATATAAGCTTCAGTCGTGTAGCCATTTGCATTCATGATTACAGTGGAGATTTGAAATTATTTGAGCTTGTACTTTATTATCATAGTAGATTAGGAAATTATTTACAAATAATCTCAAAGGTTTGAGCATTTTCTCAATTGTACCATTTTCAGATTCAACACGATAGCTTTCAGATTTTAGTGTTGACACCTAATCATAGGGATTGGGTGAACAATTATAAATAGTGTAAATAATTAATAAGAGAAAATGAAGAGTCATTGGGAGATGAAACTTAACAGTCACTCCCTCATGTATATAACTATTAACAACCCAAATGAATAAACATATACCCTTTTGAGGAGTTACCTCCTGGACTGACATGGTATTAGAGCCAGCTCAATTTTTAGCATTCTTGCCCCTGTAACTCCCTTCTGTCTATTCTGCCTATTCTTCCCATGTTCTGCATTTCTGTAGCTTGACACATCTGCCTTCTACCAGCACACACTCCTCAACCTCTCATCAAAGAACCGAACCTCTCTTCGTTAAAGCTTCAAGCTTCAGCGAGATTCCTCTCATCGGACCCTTTTTGAATACGTTTCATCAAATGAGGCGATTTTGTTTCTGAGACGTTTGGAGGGAATAATGGAAACTTCCTCAACAATTTTATTGTTGGTATGGAAGTCGAGTGTCATATGAGAGTAGTACCTCTCTATTATCTGACGAGAGGATTTCCTAACGCTGCATATCGTTGAGAGAGCAGGGAGGCACAGCGAGTGGTGGGAACGCAACCTCCGCTTTCATTTCTTCACTGTATATCAGTGTCCCCATATATGGTATCTCACACGCAGCCAGGCTTGCAGCGTCTTCATACTTCCTTGCTCCTGTTATAAAACTTTGCAACGCACTGTTTTGTGAGGCTACTAGCAGTTCCCTACACTCCATATAAATGTGTTGCCCCTCTCCACATATATACACTGCCTGTAAACATTGCTCGCTACGTTGTTGCCTGTAAAATTTTCTGCTCCATACCTCCCACGTTGCACTGCTCCTCCCATGCTGTCGTTGCTCCCATATGGTCCCTCCTCTCCACGTTGTTATAAAACTTCGCAGCGCTCCCTGCTTGTTATATACGCTGTGTGGCCATACCACTCCCAGCTTACATGCTATCCTCTTCTCTCCCATTACGTTGGCCCATTAACTCTGAAACATGTGATATATAACTGGAAAGGGCAGACAATCTCAAAGTGAAAAGTCAGATTTGCATTGCATACGTTGCAATAAAGATGGATCACATGATGCATCCACATGCAAGTTTCCTTGGGACAGAATTGAGCAGGAAAGAAACCAACCCAAAGGTAAAACTAAGGACAAAGAGAAAGGTAAAGCACCTGAATCTGCTCACTAGGTTGTGGCAAACTATAATATTAGAGTAAATGAAGACTTATTTAATGCTTCACTTGCTTCTTGGAAAAATGATTGGTTGCTTGATTCAGGAGAAACTTGCCACGTGGCTTTTAAAGAGAATTTTTTTAAGAATTCACTGACAATGTTGATGGAGCAGTATACTTTGCAGACAAATAAAAACTCAAGCCATCAGGACTGGGCACAATCAGGCTTAAATTTCCTGGTCTTCCAGACTTTCTTCTGCATCATGTTTTATATATCCCACAGCTGAGGAGAAACTTGTTGTCCTTGGTCCACATCCGCCAGTAAGGAAACTCCATTCATATGTTTGATGGAAAGGTTGAGGTGAGAAAAGCATCAGATCACTCACTTGTCATGACGAGGATAGAAGAAGAAAGGCTTCTCAAGCTGCAAGGTACCGCTACTTGTGCACAAAATTTTTCATACAATTCTCATTATGATGAAGGTACATTTCCATCAACTTTATTATAGCATGCTAGATTTGGACACTTGAACTATGACAGCCTCCACTTGTTGAAGAAAAATGGTGTTACTAGTTTGCGTACAATTCATAGGAAACTTAAGTAATGTGATGCTTGCATTCTAGGTAAGCATAGCAAACAGTGTTTTCATGGTTCACATTCCAGAGCACATAGAAAACTTGAACTCATTCATTCAAATTTATGTGGTCCAAATCATATTCCTTTTGCAAATGGAAATAAATATATGATGACATTTATTCATGACTACACCAGAATGTGTTGGATTTATTTGTTGAAGAACAAATCTGATGTTTTTCAAACATTCAAGAACATTCATACATGGATTGAAAATGATGCACAATCTCATATTGGCTCTATTCGCACTGATAATGGAAAAAAATACACTTCAAATGAATTTGAAAATTATCTTCACCAACATGGGATCAAACATCAAACAATTGTGCCTTATAATCCCCAACAAAACGGAGTAGCTGAAAGAATGAATAGGACAATCTTAAATATTGTGCGCTCCATGATGTTTTTCAAGAATAAAAAACTGATATTTTGGGCTAATGCAGTTCAATGTGTTGTATATGTAAAGAATAGATGTCCATCTAATGCTATTAGAAACAAGACTCCTTATGAAATGTGGTATGGGCACATTCCTTCGGTAAATCATCTCAGGGTCTTTGGTTCCACCTGTTATGCCTTGATACCAAAGGTACATAGAAACAAGCTTGGTGCAAGGAGTTGTAAGTTTATCTTCTTGGGGTATTCAAACACCTCCAAAGCATACCATCGCTATGATGAAGTCAATAAAAAGTTTGTTGTATCTAGAGATGTAATCTTTCTTGAATCATCCAAAGCTGACAATGTTGTTGAGCGAGAACTTGATCGCTTGGATAGATTCGCAAATGCAAAATCATTTCAAGAATTTGATAAAGATTCCACATCTTGAAGGGGGGATTCCTATACTAGATCAACCTACGAAATCTTCTTATGAAGCACTCTCTCCCTCGCATGAAATTCCAACCATTGATGATACTTTGAGTGATGTGATTGACATAATTGGGAGAATCAATCTTGATTTAGTCACAACCCAATCAACTGAGCAGCCTGGACCATCTCAGAAAGGTCCCCCAAAGTAGCTGACAAAGACACCTAAAAGTGTTCATCCTGATGAGGTTGGAAAGATAGGAACTAGAAATTCAACCCGGAAAAATGGAGGTGATGTAGATGGCTCTGATTCACCTGTTGATATGGATGTTTCTTATGATTGTGAATTGAATTTGTCTACATATTTTGAACCAACTTCCTTCAAAGAAGCCACTTCCCATGATGAATGGAAAGAAATGATGCAAAAGGAGTATGATACCTTGATAAAGAATGGCACTTGGAAGTTGGTTGATCCTCCATTGGGAACCAAACCAATTGGCTGCAATTGGGTCTACAAGGACAAGTATAAAGATGATGGCTCACTTGAAAAGCACAAAGCCAGGCTTGTGGAAAAAGGTTTTGCACAGAAGGAAGGGGTCGATTATGAGGAGACTTTTGCCCCCACAACAAAATGGGCTACCATCCAGACACTCGTTTCCCTAACAGCTCAGAATAGTTGGAAAGTCCATCAAATGGATGTAAAAATGCTTTCTTGAATGGAGATCTAAAAGTGAATGTTTTTATGTCCCAACCTAAAGGATTTGTTGTGAAAGGACATGAACATAAAGTATGCAAATTTTGAAATCCTTATATAGCCTAAAACAAGCACTGCGAGCATGGTATGAAAAACTAACTGAGCATCTTTTGAAACTCAATTTTCAAACATTATGATCTTGATGATGGAACTTTGTTTGTCAAGAAATTTGGCAAAATAGTTGCATATCTTGTGGTATAGGTAGATGATCTTTTGATGACAGGGAACAATGAGAGCTAAATTGCATCCATAAAGAAGGAATTGAGGAAAGGCTTTGGAATGACTGATTTGGGCTATGTTCATTACCATCTCGGTATTGAAGTAACCCAACATCCGAAGTCCATATTCCTTTCTAAAAATAAGTACATTGGAGATCTGTTGAACAAGTTTGGCATGGCTAAATGCAATCCTCTAACTACTCTAACAGAACAAAACTTAAAGCTCACATCCATTGAAGGAAAAGAATTTGAGGATGCAACAAAGTATAGACAGCTTGTAGGAAGTCTCTACTACTTGACTACTACTAGACCAGACATTTCTTTTGTTGTTGGAACCCTCTCCAAGTTTATGCAAAAGCCTTGTGAGGGACATTGGTCTGCTGCAAAAAGAGTTCTAAAGTACTTGAAGCGAAATCTAGACTTTGGACTCAAGTATACATAGGTGGGCGACTTCAGCTTGATTAGATACTCTGATTTAGACTTCGATGGAGACAAACAAACTAGGGTATCTACTTATGGTTATGTTATGAGTCTTGGATCAAGAGTTGTCTCTTGGAGATCAACCAAACAATTAGTTCCAACAGATTCCACAACAGAGGCAAAATATGTGGCAGCAGCTGAGGCAACAAAAGAAATTGTGTGGCTCAGGAAAATTCTAGAAGATTTGCAGGTAAAACAAGTACATTTGACTCCACTCATGATTAAAAATACCTCTGTAATAAAGTTGGCCAAGAACCCAAAGTTTCGTGATCGAACGAAGCACATCAATACAAAAGATCATCTGATTCGACGACATGTTGAGGCCAAAACAATCCATCTTCGCCATTGTTCCACTAACGAGCAGATTGCAGACATCTTCACCAAAGCACTTGGAAGAGAAAAGCTTGAAAGATTCAGAACTATTGTTGGATTCACAAACATCCCTTCAGATTAAGAGGGGGAATGTTGACACCTAATCATAGGGATTGGGTGAACAATTGTAAATAGTGTAAATAATTAATAAGGGAAAATGAAGAGTCATCGGGAGATGAAACTCAACAGCCACTCCCTCATTTATATAACTATCAACAGCTGAAGTTAATAAACATAATCTCATTTGAGGAGTTACCTCCTGGCCTGACATTTAGTGTGAACTATTTTCAGTTCGGTTTTCAATTTACAACAGTGTGAGATTGGTTGCAGAATAAGTTGGTTTTAGATGAAAAGGTCAGTTTGAATGGATCAGGAACTTAGTCTACGGGTTCTTTTTCACTTCGCAGGGAGGAAACATCCCCATTAGAGCCATATGTTATCACATCCAAAATTTCTTGGAAATCAACTCTCCTAAGTTTGACATTTTAGAATGGGGACCTCAAACAACATCGATTTGCCAATTTTAAAAAAGCCTTATCTTTTAATTTGACAATGCTCATTAATACTATATAAATAAGAAGTGTTACCAAATGAAGTGGCAACCCTAAAAAAATCTGTTTTGACAACATCGTGATTTGGCAGCGCATTACCCATATATTTTGACAGCGCTAAATATACCTTTTTCTGGAAGCAATTTCTCCTACAAGAGGGTTATTTCATTGATATAAGATGGGATAAGTTAAAAATAAAAGAGGATTTATCCATTTTGTTGGGAGAATAAATTAAAGCATATCAAGTCGACTCAAATTTACCTTGATTTTTTGGGCTATAAGCAGGGGATTGTTCCATATTTTATTCCAGAATGTCAAATAAGCAGTTAAAAATTCATCTCTTCAGCAAGTTCAATATCTGTGGATCCCATTTCAAAATTGAAAGTGCACGCAATTAGTTTTTTTTTTAGCATATGTTAAAAATAGTCTAGAAGAGAGTTATGCATATATCTTTTAAATATTCTACAATCAGGTATTTCCAGAAATTATGGATCTCAAAGTTGTGTAATATTTCTATAAATTAGATGAAAAAGAAAGGGTTCGAATCTGGAGAGAAAATCATTGTGTTGCATGTACAGACATTTCTGACATTAATCAAAGATTTTTCTAAGATGAGAAGTACTTAAGTTATTTTCCCAAAGATTCTTGTGCTAATATTCTACAGTCTATGTATTCCTTTATGTGTTTGTATTCTTTCCTATGTTTATCTTCATATTTTAATGTAAATCTATATGAATTTGGTATTCATCTAAACCAAGTGCTCTTTATTCATCATATTCAAATATTAGCAAGTTTTCCTTCTAAAGTTACATTCAAAATTCATCATGTTAAATGATCTAATTGTAATGGATTGTATTCTTTTTTCAGCTCCCACCTACAACAATTTTATGGTCAAAGAGAATGTTATATTTCCTGCCCTTGTAAGTTAATTGTTCATTAACAAGTATCTTGATAATCATATGATTGATCACCGGATATTCTGACTCCATGCCTAGCGGTTATTTGCTTCTCTGTCCAAACACAGTTTTAAACCTTCCCCTACCAAAGATCTGACCACAGCTTTAATGCATGAATAACTGTCAAAGTGAGATTGGGTAGTTGATTCATAGAGGGAGAACCCTATGCTTAGGAAGGTCAGTTCCTAGCCCAAGATTAGTTTAATGTTACCTCCAAGTTTTAGTTTCACAACCAGGAAAATTATAGAGTGATAATAGAACCAACTAAACAAATATGAGAATATTGGATCGAAAGTCAAGGATAATAGCCTCAACCAAAACACTACAAATATCCAAGGAAAACCCTAGAATAGTAGCAAATGGAGCACCCAATACAAGCCAACACAAGCAGATTCATATCTCGATGTGTTTGACAACTAATAACAACAATAGCAATAGATCCAAAAGGTTTGAAGCAACTCAAAGAGAAGAGAATGGATTAAAACCCAATTAACAAGACAAGAAACCCTTACATGACAAATAGCCAAATCTAATCCAAAAGACAAGGATGGATCAAATCTATAGAAGATATGGACTTAGGGAAGAGGCTAAATAAAATAGTTGATCTTAAGGACAGAGTCCTATAGGATCTCTTAGAAATTTTTAGGATTCCAAGCACAACCGCAAGTTTGAAATCCTGCACAGTGTGGCTCCAGTTACAGGATTATAATGGACAACCCAGTGGTTCTAAGGCAAAGCCACTCTGTAACCCATACTATGGTTGCGGTTGAGCAAAAAAAATGGTTTTTTCAAAGATGTGTGAGCAACAAGATGAAACTAAGGTCAAAATACAAGATATATAACCCATAATGACTCACAATTACAGAGAAATCTAGGAAGACAATAAAAACTAGATCTAAGGCAAAAGAGAAGAGATCTAAAGGAAGATAAGAAAACCTCCCTAACGAAGTCACCAGTTCTATTGTAGCAATTTATACACAACCATTAGGAGTTATTTCTTCATAGTCTTGGCCCTGACAAGACTACTAGACAATGAAGGAGTATATGGCAAGAAGTAAACAAATCAATGGATCCCAAATCAATCAATCAAATTGATCATTCATGCATAGATGCTCTATCTAGGGTTTGATATGAGCACTTGAAATCCTCGTAGATTAGCGACGGATGTTGGGTCTAATGTAGAGATTCTCACCCTAAGTAGGAGATCTCATCCTCCACAATACATTCAAAACCTACACATAATCACCACCAAACAAGGAGCACAAATGGCCTTCCGCAGAGGAATGTTAGCTTAAACAAGTGAGCATAAACATGAACAATAGATTATACATTCAAATCTGATAGGAGGGAATGTTCACTTATTAAATTATGAAAGAAAATTAATATAAAATGTATACCTTCATAAGTAGATCCTCCTCTCCAAATTTCGGTAGAGTCTCCCCATCTTTAAACAGTATGACCTTGAGAACAAGATGACTCACAAATTCTGAATCGGAATCAAGTACCAACATGAATCTATAATTCTCTTTCTCTAGCCAACTTGGCCCTCAAGGATGGGCTAGTATATAAAGACCCAGAGGACACCCAAGGAGGATGAATGTAGACACTTAGGGTGAAGAGAAGTTAGGAAGATTCTCTAATAATTCACCCAAGCCAACTTGAAGGGATAAGATAACATGTAGCTTCGAATTGATCTCTTAGGGAAAGCAAGCCTCTAGAACATAAGTCAAGGTCGTAGGGACTGATCTAGGAAATTTTGGCTCGCTCTGCTAGGAATATAACCTTTTCCCAGCAGCTGAAGGGCTATAACTAATCTGTTAGACACTAGGTCCCTCCGATTGTGAACAAAACTAGGTCAAAAGTGAAGTCAAATCTAAGAAAATGGTCAACCAGTAAAAGCACTGATGATTCAAACCTTCTCGGATCAAGGAGGAGCATGTACTAGGCTTGTTTAATTACATATGTAGATCATGAGGCATGGTTGGTCAACTCAATTGCATCCGTTCATATGACTCATCACAGGGAGTGGTTTTGCGAGTATGAAAGTTTCGATAGTGGTGATGTTTTCTCA
This sequence comes from Pinus taeda, assembly GCA_000404065.3. Taxonomy (NCBI): domain Eukaryota; kingdom Viridiplantae; phylum Streptophyta; class Pinopsida; order Pinales; family Pinaceae; genus Pinus; species Pinus taeda. The sequence continues at coordinate 123,722 of APFE031456822.1, forward strand.
GGAGATGACTTGAAAGCCAAAATCACAGGATGAGGAAAATTTAAGTTGAAACTCATTGGTGGAAGGATTAGAATAACCCTTGGTGTTATGCACATCGTAGGATTTGCTATAAATTTTATTTATAGAAGAAAGATGAGTGATGCAGGCGTAGAAATAGTGTTTGAAAATGACACTTGTAGGTTTGAGGAGCAATAGTATTGTTGAGAGGAGTTCAGATTCAAACTCTATATAAGTTGATAAGAAGCATTATTAGTGATGGGATAAATAGTTCCATTATTCTTGAGAGTGGAGTATAACTAGGAAAAACTCCTACAATCATTGGATAAAAGACTATGCTATGGCATCAAAGACTGGAACATATTGGAGAGAAGGGCATTCAAATATTACATGGTAATGATATGGTAAAAGGAATTCCTACTTTCTCTCTGGATTTTTATTTTTGTGGACATTGTTTATATGGGAACCAAAATGGTGTAAGATTATACTCTTGTTCTACAAGGTCATGGGGAATATTACAGGTTGTGCACAATGATGTGTTTGGACCTATGTCAATTCCATCACTTGGTAAATCTATGTATTGTATCTCATTTATAAATGGATCCTTGAGAAATAGATGGATTTAATTCCTTGAGAATAAATATGAAGTCTTTGATAAATTCAAAGATTTTAAGGCTCTTGTGGAAATTCAAACAAAGAAGAAAATTAAGGTATTGATGATAGATCACGGTGGAGAATTCTATGGGAATGAATTCAAAGAATCTTCATAATAGATGTGGTATAGTAAGGCAGATGACTACTACATACACACCTCAATAAAATGAAGTTGCAGAAAGGATGAATGGGATGTCAATGGAGAAAGCAAGGATAATGCTTAGTCGTGTCAAGTTAGGAAAGGAATTATGGGTAGAGGTAGTGGATATTATATTTTACCTACTGCATAAATCACCTTCATTAGAATTGTATGATAAGATTCCACATGAGGTATCGACTGGTAAGAAACCCTCTTGTAAACATATTAATGTATCTGGTTGTGATTCTTATGCACATATTCCAAAGGAGAATAAATCTAGATAAGAAAGCTAAAAAGTGTATATTTATTAGATATAAAGATGGCCTGAAAGACTATATGCTTTGTAACCCATAAACTAAGAAGGTAGTGTGTAGTTAAGATGTTGTATTTAAAGAAGTTAAAGATGTTTTCAAATAGGAAATCTTACCAAGGGAGAACGAACCAAAAAAGTTTGAGTTTGAATTGAAGGATGATGAATCGAAATCTACAGAGGAACATGAACTAGATGAAGAAGAACCATAGAATTCATCACTAAGGAGATTAGTTAGGGAAAGAAGGCATACAGCAACATATACTCAACATAATTTCCATTCAAATTTTGTTTTGTTTATTGTTGATGATGATCATATAACTATGAGGTTGGCAATGGATTCATAGGATGGAAAACTATAGGAAAAGCCCATGGTTGAAGCAATAATAGCCTTTGACAAGAATGAGTCTTGTAATCTAGCGGAGTTGTCGGTTGGAAGAAATCCCATTGGTAGCAAATGGGTGTTTAAGAAGAAGTTGAATGTAGAGGTAAAAGTGGAGAAATACAAGCTCAAGTAGTAGCAAAGTGTTATTTCTAGGTAGAGGGAATTGACTCTGGTGATATTTTTTCCTCTTATTTCCAAGTTAAATTCTATTAGATTTATTTTTTATGTTGCTACTACTTTTGATCTTGAAGTACAATAAATGGATGTGAAGGTAACATTCCTACATGGGGATATGGAAGAAGAAATCTACATGAAGCTACTAGAATGATTTGTTTTGAAAGGAAAGAAAGAGTTGGTATGCAGGGTGGAAACTTCCCTATATGGGTTAAAGCAATCACCAAGAATGAAATATCACAATTTTGATACTTATATAGTGGGAGTTGGCTTCACAAGGGGCAAAGTGGATCACCATGTGTATTTCAAATTAGTTGGTGATCATGCTATTTATTTGATCTTGTGTGTGAATGATATGTTTTTTATTGGAAATGACAGGGAAATCATCCATGTAGTGAAAACTCAATTGCACTCTAAATTTTATGTAAAGGATCTTGGTGTTAAAAATTTTATCTTGCACGTGGAAACTAAAAGAGAATAGGAAAACATGAAACTCTAGTTAAGTTAGAGGAAGTATGTCGAGATGATATTGTAGAAGTTTAATATGCAGGAATTAAATCGGTAAAGGTGCATATTCTTGTAGGCGTAAAGTTATTTGTAGATTGGTGTCCCAAGACATGGAAAAAGGAAGAGGGAATGTCTCATGTTCCATATGACTGTGTGGTTGGAAGCTAGATGATGAAATGGTCTATACTAGGCCAAAAATTACACATGTAGTGGGAGTATTGAACAAGTATATGCCAAAACCAAGGAAGAAGCATTGTAAAATAGTAAAGATGGTTTTCAAGTATTTCTGTGGCACTAGTGGCTATGGATTTGACTACCAAGGAAGACTAGGATTGGAAAGAGTGTTGAACATACATGGATTTTTTTATACAGACTGGGCTAGAGATATGGATCATAGAATATGTACAAGTGGGTATGTGTTTAACCTATATGGAGAAGCAATTAGTTGGATGAGGAAAAGATAATTTATAGAGGCATTATTAACTACAAAAGTTGAATAAATGGTAGCCACTCATGCAAGCAAGGAAGCAATATAGCTACAAATATTGTGTTCAAGTATTCGGTTGGTACAACAACATGTGAGGATATATTGTGAATGTCATAGTGCAATCTTCCTAGCAAAGAACACAACATAGCATTCAAAGACAAAGCATATTGATGTCCAGTAACATTTTGTGAGAGATTATGATTGAATACAAGAAGCCGTTGTGGAAAAATTGGATACCTTAAAGAATGATGCAAATTCATTAAGGAAATACATGAGCATTGAAAATTTCTCTTGGTGTAGACAAACAATGAGCATTATTTCCCTAGATTATATATCATATAGCCCCCTTTGTGCAAATAAAACAACAAGTGGGAGAATGTTGGGTATGTGTTTGATCCAGGTGGATATTGGTGGCCACCCGTCTATCCGACTTGGACCCCCACCACTGTCTCTTTCAGTATTTCACTTTCCTTAATCGTAGCACAGTGTACTATTTTTGGCAATTTTCGGGTCTTGAACTTCCGAAGCCATTTTGAGACGATAAACAACACTTTTTAGGAAAATTGGGGCAAACAAGGGTTCTCGACCATGTTTCCCACTCAAAAATTGTAGTCCTCAGACAAATATTTATAACGAGGTATTGTGCATGTCAAATGGAGATCGTATGCCAAAGCTACGACCTCGAGAAGTTGATGTACCAATTTACCCAAATGGGGCCAATAGTTTTGGCACTTCATCTCCTAGTGTTAGGTTTTTGGATGTTTAGGGTTTTCCATTGTTCATCAAAAATAAATAGGCCTTCTAGCCTCAACGTAACAAAATTCAGAGGAATTTAGCCACCACAAATCTTCTCAGAGATAATCTACCATCGCTTGAGCTAGTGTTATTTCCATTATGCTTGTAATCATATTTCAATATTTGATATTAATGAAATGAAGTGTTATTTTTGTTGCATCTCTGTATTTATGGTTATATCTGTAATTTTTTTGCATTCATGTTTAAGTTCAGATCAGTGGTATGAGAGCAGTCTGATCTTTCTCTATTTTTTGTTGCATGTTCCCAATGAGGTAGGGATATAAAGAGTTAGGGCTCGAACTAGTTGAACCTTTGCAAGACCAGCCTCACAAATCCCGATAGCCTCCTATGGTAGAAGAGAAGAAAGAGGAGGGGGTAGGAGATCCTTCCAAAATATTTCAAAATAAGCCCTCGAGTGACAGAGGAACGCGATGATGTACAACTTTTCCCAGATCCTTCAAGGGCTATCCAAAGGCAATGCATCTCCTTCCAACAGCTACTCTGGAAGTGCCACACCCTTTAAGGTACAAGTTAACTTTGGCATCCCCATATTTGAAGGTAAGATAGATGTGGACACCATAGATAAATGGTTAAATATGCCATAAGGATATTTTTATGTTCATGATTTTTCCAGTCGGGAAATGATAGTTTGGCACTTCTCAAAGCTGCCCCCCACGTCAAGGACTGGTGGGAAACCTATTGTGGGAAGAAGGATGAAAGTACACCCTCACTATTTTCAGTTGCACCCACTTGGGATTTGTTCTAGGATGCCATCAAGGAGCAGTACTACCATCTCAAGAGCTACGAGGATAAATACATAAAGTGGACCACGTTGCGGTAGGGAAGGTACCAAGACATGCCAGATTTTACCAAATTTTTTCATACCCTTCGCACAAAGTTGGGTATCAAGGATTCTGAGCAGAATTTGGTACTCAAGTATCACGGTAGTATACATAGGTGTATCCAAGACATGATAGATTTCTTGGACATCTCCTTGCTCGGTACGGCTTATCAATACACTTTCAAGATTGAGCAAAGGTTTAAACAGAAAAAGTGAGACTTTGGATCTGCGAATACGAAGCAAGGGAAAGGCGCGCCCAAACTGCAGAACAAAGGACAAATCCAAGATGGGGTGACCCCGGACAACCTGTCGAAGCCGCAAGAAAAGAACAACACCACGAAGTCAAAGAAGGACATAGGAAAGTGGTGTCACTTACATATGAGCCCCACTCACAACACAAGTAAGTGCCAAACTAAGTAGTCACTAGTGGACGAGTTGAAGGCTTGAGAATCAGATGCATGTTCTTATTTTGAGTCAGAACTCGACAAAAGGAATGACAAAGGGAAGAAGATTATTGATGTGGAGCCCAGCACCAATGTTTCCACCACCAAGATACAGAAGAATGAGCCCGAAGATCCAAAGGAGGGGGAGCGTCTCTTCCACTCATAGATGTGGGTGAAGGGTTCGCTGTTGCAATTCATTGGTGACCATGGGAGCCAAAAGAACCTCATTTCAACAGAGGTTGTGAAGCAGTTGGGCCTACTGACCACACCACACCTGTATCTGTACACCATTGGGTGTCTTCACCAAGGAAGAGATCTCCGAGTCAAGCCCTTCACAGATGAGGTATTGTGTGATGTTTCTCCTCTTGAAGTTTGTGATGTATTATTAGTACAACCATACTTGTGGAAGCGACATGTTGTATATGAGTCTAGACCTCACTCTGTTATTATTTCTTTGTGTAATATGTTATACAGGATACCTGAGGTAGCCCTGCCCACCGCCATCTCTTTGATCTCTGCTAAGCAATGTAGTAAGATCATCTCCGAGACTGGGAAATTTGTTTCTTTTTTATTCACTCTCAAAGTAAGGGGAAGATCGTAGCCACATCCATGGCCCCTGGGAAGGGTTCCTCCACACAGCAGAAGCAGGTGGATATGGTCGTGGAAGAATACAGGGACATCTTCTCCTCACCTACAGGGGTACCCTTGTAATGTCAGGGCAAGCATCCACGAACCTGGGATGAGAGTCTTCCCTATGTGGAGCACAGTTATAATAGAGCTCTCCATAGCTCGACTGGTCACAATCCCTTTCAAGTTGGTCTAGGATTTAAACCATTGTGTCTGCTTGATGTTGGCATGCCTCATGCGACTACACAGATAGAATCCAAACATGTGGTGTCCGAGGCTGATAAAGCAACCAGATTTATTGTAATCATCCAGCACATCCACTAGCATGTTCACGACATCTTGGAAAAGTCAAATGCCAAGTACAAGAAACGACATGATCAACATCGGGTTCCACACAAGTTTCAGGTGGGCGACAAAGTTTGGTTGCATTTGTAGAAAGAACGCCTTACCAAAGCCCATTGGAAGCTCAGAAGACTTTGATATGGTCCTTACACCATTACCAAGGCTATGGGAGATAATGATTTTGGGCTCATCATTCCCCCGTTCATTGGCTTGCACCCATTGTTCAATGTGGAATGCCTTTGACCATACTTCCCACCATTACTGGACACATCAGACATTGCAAAACAGCTCACACCAATAGATTTAAACCCAGACTACATGGAACATGCCACAACGGATAGGATTATGGAAACAAATATCAAGAACACTCGCTAGCAAAAGATCCAACTATATCGGGTTGTTAAAGTTGGCCAACTCCTACACCAAGGCAAGTGGCTCACGAGGGACCAAGTTCAGCAGAAGTTTCCCCATCTCATTGAGGCACTCAACGCAATGCGGACCATTGCTTCCTAAGGGGGGAGGATTGATCCAGGTGGATGTTGGTGGCCACCGACCTATTCCACTTGGACCCCCACCACTATCTCTTTCAATATTTTAGTTTCCTTAATTGTAGCATAGTTTACTATTTTAGGCAGTTTTTTGGGTTTTGAACTTCCAAAGCCATTTTGAGGCACTAAACGACGTTTTTGGGGAAAAATAGGGTAAACATGGGTAGAATTTGTATTCCTCGAATAGATCTTTCTGACAAGGTATTATGCACATCAAGCGGAGATTTTACGCCAAAGTTACGACCCCAGGAAGTTGATGTACCAATTTACCCAAACGGGGCCCATAGTTTTGACGCTTCTTCTCCTAGGGTTAGGTTTTTTCATGTTTAGGGTTTTCCATTGTTTCTAAATAATAAATAGGCCTTCGAGCCTCATTGTAACACAATTCAGAGTCATGTATCCACCACATATCTTCTCAAAGATAAGCTACCATATCCAGAGCTAGTCTTATTTCCATTATGTTTGTAAGCATATTTCATTATTTGATATTAATGAAATAAAGTGTTATTTTTGTTGCATCTCTGTATCTATGGTTATATATGTAATTTTTTGTGTTCTTGTTTAAGATCAGATCAATGGTATCAGAGCAGTCTAGTCTTTCTCTGTTTTTCTTTGCATGTCCCCAACAAGGTCGGGATATAAGGAGTTAGGGCTCAAATTGATCGAACCTTTACAAGGCCAACCTCGCAAATCTCGATGGCCTCCCATTGCAGAAGAGAAGAAAGATGAGGGGGTAGGATATCCTTTCAAAATATTGCTCGAAGAAGCCCTCGAGCGACAGAGGAACGCGATGATAGAAAACTTTGCCTACATCCTTCAGCGACTACCCAAAGGCAATGTATCTCCTTCCAGTAGTAAGGTACAAGTTAAATTTGACATCCCCATATTTGAAGGTCAGATATATGCGAACGTCATAGATAAATGGCTAAATATACTAGAAGGATATCTTTCTGTCATGATTTTTCCAGTCTAGAAAAGATTACTTTTGCACTTCTCAAAGTTGCCCCCTACGTTAAGGACTGGTGGGAAACCTACTATGAGAAGAAGGGTGAAAATACACCCTCATTATTTTCAGCCACACCTACTTGGAATTCATTCTGGAAAGCCAACAAGGAGCAGTACTACCCTGTCAGGAGCTACAAGGATAAATACATAAAGTGGACCACGCTGTGGCAAGGAAGGGACCAAGACATGCCGAAGTTTACCAATGTTTTTCGTACCCTTTGCACGAAGTTGGGTATCAAGGATTCTGAGCAACATTTGGTACTCAAGTACAACGGTTGTCTACATAGGTACATCCAGGATGAGACGGATTTCTTGGACATATCCTCACTCAACACAGCGTATCGATACGCTTTCAAGATTGATTAGAAAAAGCAAGACTTTGGATCTACGAATACAAAGTAAGGGAAAGGCACCCCCAAACTACAAAGTAAAGGACAAAGCCAAGGTGGGGTGACCTAGGAAAACCCGTTGAAGCCGCAAGAAAAGAAAAGCACCATGAAGTTAAAGAAGGACACATGAAATTGGTGTGAGTTCCATAAGATCCCCGCTCACAACACGAGTGATTGTCGGACTAAGTAGTCGTTGGTGGCCGAGTTGAAGGCTTCAGAATAAGATGCATATTCTAACTCTAAGTCAGAACCCGACCAAAGGAATGACAAAGGCTAGTAGATTATTGATGTGGAGCCCAACGCCATTGTTGCCACCACCAAGATTTAGAAGAATGAGTCCGAAGATCCAGAGGAGGGGGAGCGTCTCTTCCACTCAAAGATGTGGGTGAAGGGTTCACCGTTGCAATTCATTGTTGACATTGGGAGCCAAAACAACCTCATTTCAGCAAAGGTCGTGAAGTGGTTGGGCCTACTTAGCACACCACACCTGCAGCTGTACACCATCGGGTGGCTTCACCAAGGATAAGATCTCTGAGTCAGCCAATAGTGTCACCTTCCCTACATCATCAAGAACTTCACAGATAAGGTATTGTGTGATGTTTCTCCTCTTTAAGTTTGTGATGTAATATTGGACAACCATACTTGTGGAAATGACATGCTGCATATGAGTCTAGACCTTGATTTGTTATTATTTCTTTGGGTAATACGTTATACAGGATACCAGAGGTAGCCCTGCCTATCACCATCTCTTTGATCTCTGCTAAGAAATGTAGTAAGATCATCTCCCAGACTGGGAAATTTGTTTTCTTTCTGGTTCACTCTCAAATTAAAGGGAATATCGTAGCCACATCCATGGCCCCCAGGAAGGGTATCTCCACGCAACAGAAGTAGGTGGATACAGTCGTGGAAGAATACAGGGATATCTTCTCCTCACCCACAAGGGTACCATTTCAATGTCAGGTCAAGCATCCACGAACATGGGATGAGAGTCTTCCCTATGTGTAGCACAGTTATAACAGATCTCTTCATAGCTCGATCGGTCACAATCCCTTTCAAGTGGGTCTATGATTTCAACTGTCGGATTGATGGTTCCATGCCTCATGCACCTACACAGACATAATCCACATGTGTTGTTTAAGACTAATAAAGAAACTAGATTTATTGAAATCATCCAGCACATCTTCCAACAAGTTCATGACATCTTGGAGAAGTCAAATGTTAAGTACAAGCAGCAACATGATCAACATCGGGTGCCACATAAGTTTTAAGTGGACGACAAACCTTGGTTGCATTTGTAGAAAGAACACCTCACCATAGCCCATCGAAAGTTCAGAACAATCTGATATGGTTTTTACACCATTACCAAGGCTATGGGAGACAATGCTTTTGAGCTCAACATTCCCCCATTCCTTGGCCTGCACCCAGTGTTTAATGTGGATCGCCTTTGACCATACTTCCCACCATTACTAGACACATCAAACATTGTAGAACAAATCACACCAACAAAGTTAAGCCCAGACTGCATGGAATAGGCCACAATGGATCAGACTATTGACACACATATCAAGAAAACTCGCTAGCTAAAGATCCAACTATATCAGGTTTCCAAAGCTGGCCAACTCCTACACCAAGGAAAGTGGCTCACCAGGGACAAAGTTCAACAAAAGTTTCCCCATCTCATGGCAGCAGTCAACGCAACAGGGACCATTAATTCCTAAGGGGGAAGGACTGATCCAGGTGGATGTTGGTGTCCACCTACCTATTCCACTTGGACCCCCACCGCTGTCTCTTTCAGTATTTCATTTTCCTTAATTATAGCATAGTTTACTATTTTTGGCAATTTTTCGGGTCCTGAAATTTTGGAACTGTTTTGAGGCCTTAATGACGTTTTTGGGGAAAATTGGGGCAAACGTGGGTCATGGACCAATGTTTTCCACTCGTAATTTGTATTCCTTGGATAGATCTTTCTAATGAGGTATTGTACAAGTAAAACGGAGATCATATGCCAAAGTTACGACCTTGGGAAGTTGATGTACCAATTTACCCAAACCAATAGTTTTATCGCTTCATCTCCTGAGGTTAGGTTTTTGGATGTTTAGGGTTTCCCATTGTTTCTCAATAATAAATAGGACTTCGAGACTCATTGTAACATAGTTCAGAGGCATGTAGATGAAACATATCTTCTTAGAGATGAGCTAGTATCACCCAAGCTAGTCCTGTTTCCATTCTGTTTGTAAGCATATTTCAGATTTGATATTAACGAAATGGAGTGTTATTTTTGTTGCATCTCTATATTTATGGTTATATTTGTAATTTTTTGCATTAATTTTTAAGTTTGGATCAGTGGTATCAGAGCGGTCTTCTCTTTCTCTGTTTTTCTTTGAATGTCCCCAATGAGGTTGGGATATAAGGAGTTAGGGCTCGAACTGGTCGAACCTTTACAAAACCAACCTTGCAAATCCCGACGGCTTCCCATGGTGGAAGAGAAGAAAGATGAGGGGGCAGGAGATCCTTTCAAAATCTTGCTCGAAAAAGCCCTCAAGCGACAAAGGAATGCGATGATGGACAACTTTTCCTAGATCCTTCAGCTGTTACCCAAAGGCAAGGCATCTCCTTCCAGCATCTACTTTGCAAGCAAAACACCCTTTAAGGTACAAGTTAACTTTGACATCCCCATATTTGAAGGTTAGATAGATGCGGACATCATAGAGAAATGGTTAAATCTTCTAGAATGATATTCCATTTTTCCACCAAGGAAAATATTATTTTTCTACTTCTCAAAGTTGCCCCCCACATCAAGGACTGGTGGGAAACCTACTATGAGAAGAATAATGAAAGTACACCCTCACTATTTTCAATGGCCCACTTGGAATTCATTTCGAGATGCCATCAAGGAGCAATACTGTGTTGTCAGGAGCTACGAGGATAAATACATAAAGTTGACCACACTGCGACAAGGAAGGGACCATGATGTGTTAGAGTTTACCAATGTTTTTCTTACCCTTTGCACGAAGTTGGGTACCAAGGATTCTGAGCAGAATTTGGTACTCAAGTACCACGGTTGTCTACATAGGTACATCTAGGATGAGATGGAGCTCCTAGACATCTTCTCGTCGGCAAGGCATACCAATGCGCTATCAAGAATGAACAGAAGTTTAAACAGAAAAAGCGAGATTTGGAATCTATGAATCCAAAGCAAGGGAAAGGTGCCCCAAAACCGTAGAGCAAAGGAAAACGCTAAGGTGGGGTGACCCAGGACAACCCATCAAAGCTATAAGAAAATAAAAACACCACGAAGTTAAAGAAGGACACAGGAAAGTGGAGTGAGTTCCATAAGAGCCCCACTCACAACACAAGTGAGTGTCGGGCTAAGTAGTCGCTAGCGGTTGAGTTGAAGGCTTTAGAATCAGATGCATGTTCTGACTCTGAGTCAGAACCTGACAAGAGGAATGACAAAGGGAAGCAGATTATTGTTGCGAAGCCCAGCACCACTGTTTCCACCACCAAGATCCAGAAGAATAAGCCCGAAGATCTAGAGGAGTGGTAGCATCTCTTCCACTCACAGAAGTGGGTGAAGGTTTCACTATTGCAATTCACTGTTGACAGTGGGAGCCAAAAGAACCTCATTTCAACAAAGGTCATGAAGCAGTTGGGCCTACCAACCACACCACACCCACAGATGTACACCATTGAGTGGCTTCACCGAGGACGAGATCTCCTCGTCAACCAACAGTGTCGTCTTCCCTACAGCATCAAGCCCATCACGGATGAGGTACTGTGTGATGTTGCTCCTCTTGAAGTTTGTGATGTATTATTAGGATAACCATACTTGTGGAAGCGACATGTTGTATATGAGCCTAGACCTCGCTCTATTATTATTTCTTTGGGTAATATGTTATACAAGATACTGGAGGTAGCCCTGCCTACCGCCATCTCTTTGATCTCTACTAATCATTGTAGTAAGATTATATCCCAGACTGGGAATTTTTTTTTATTTATGATTCACTCTAAAAGTAAGGGGAAGATCGTAGCCATATCCATGGCCCCTGGGAAGGGTTCCTCCACGCAACAGAAGCAGATGGATACGGTCGTGGAAGAATACAGGGACATCTTCTCCTCACCCATAGGGGTACCCTTACAATGTTAGGTCAGGCATCCATGAACCAGGGATGAGAGTCTTCCCTATGTGCAACACAGTTATAATAGGGTTCTGCATAGCTCGACTGGTCTCAATCCCTTTCAAGTGCGTCTAGGATTTCAACCATTATGTCTGATTGATGTTGCCATGCCTCCTGCAACCTCACAGACAGAATCCACACATATGTTGTCTGAGGCTGATAAAACAACCAAATTTATTGAAATCATCTAACACATCCACCAGAAATTTCATGACATCTTGGAGAAGTCAAATGCCAAGTACAAGCAGCGACATGTTCAACATCGGGTGCCACATAGGTTTTAGGTGGGTAACAAAGTTTGGTTGGATTTTCAAAAAGAATGCCTTATCAGGGAAGCTCATAACACTGTGATATGGTCCTTATACCATTACAAAGGCTATTTGAGATAATTCTTTTGCGCTTAGTATTCCCCTTTCCTTGGGTTGCACCCAATGTTCAATTTGGACCACCTTCGACTATACTTCCCACCATTACTGGACACATCAAACATTACATAATAGCTCACACCAACATAGTTAAACCCAGACTGCATGGAAAGCGACACAATGGATCAGATTATGGACACATAGATCAAGAAGACTTGCAAGCAAAAGATCCAACTATATCGGGTTGTCAAAGCTAGCCAACTCTTGCACCAAGGCAAGTGGCTCACCAGGGACCAATTTTAATAGAAGTTTCCCCATCTCATGGAGGCACTCAATGCAATGGGGACCATTGTTTCCTAAGGGAAGGAGGACACATCCAGGTGGATGTTGGTGGCCACCCACCTATTCCACTTGGACCCCCACTATTGTCTCTTTCAGTATTTCAGTTTCCTTAATTGTAGCACAATTTACTATTTTTGGTAGTTTTTCGAGTCTCAACTTTCGAAGTCATTTTGAGGCCCTAAACGGCGGTTTTTTGGGAAAACCAATAGTTGACATATGTTTACCACTTAGATAGATATTTCTAACGAGGTATTGTGTGCATCAAATGAAGATCTTATGCCAAAGTTACGACCTCGGGAAGTTGATGTACCAATTTACCCAAAATGGGCCCATGGTTTTGGCGCTTCATCTCCTAGAGTTAGGTTTTTGGATGTTTAGGGTTTTCCATTATTTCTCAATAATAAATAGGCCTTCGAGCCTCATTGTAACACAGTTTAGAGGCATGTGGCCACCACATCTCTTCTTAGAGATAAGCTACCATCGCCCGAGCTAGTCTTATTTCCATTCTGTTTGTAAGCATATTTCAGTATTTGATAATAATGAAATCAAGTGTTATTTTTGTTGCATCTCTGTATTTATGGTTATATCTGTAATTTTTTGCGTTCCTGTTTATGTTCAGATCTTTGTTATATTATTTGTAGGATTATCCCCATGTGTTGTACATTGTGTAGTGTCCAATGTTGGGGATTACTGAGGGGGGAAAAGCCTCCCTTGCTCAAGGGGTTTGTAGGGAGTGGAAGTCCCTTGTGTGTGTTGAGAAATATAACTAGTTTCTTTCTTCATAATTGTTGTACTCATTTCAATATGTATCCTTTGTAACAAACAAGAAAAAAAATATATATATATTATTAAAGCATGTGTTTCATGCTCATTATTGATGGTATTCTAGGTAGAAGCATGTTATTTATGCTTCTAGGGTTTTTTAGGTCTTAAGATTTATTGTCATGAGTCACTGGAGTCAACATCATGTTTATAAGACCCTTTCAGGATGTTAAATTCCTAGAATCTCTAAGAGTACAAGTCGGCCTTGGGATCATCAAGTTGGCCTAAAGGAGGAAATTAGACCCCTTGATAAGGCTATGTAAAGAAGAAGTTTGACCTCATTTGAGACACACATTCACAAATTTGATCTAGAAGAAAGAGTTTGATCTATAGTTGGGAAAGGTAGAGAAACAAGAGTGAAGTTCTAGAAGAAGTTGGGACGACAAAACTTCTTGTTTTTGGGCTCTATCTCTCTCACACGTGCAAAATTCTAGAGTTTCTGGGTTGCAAAAACAGGTCAAAGTTGTAGCTTCGAGTTGTAGTAGGACGAAGTGTAGAATCTGGTAGCTGGAATAGGGAAAACCCTTGTCTTGACCTCGTTGACCTTGGGAGAGTTGTATTGATCTAATTTGGTCTCATGAGGAGGCTATATTAGGGTTTCCAAGAAGCTACAATGACAATGTTGTTGGGTCGAAGTTGCAGGTCGAGTAGTAGTGTTGTAGCTGGCAGGCCGAAGTTGCAGGTCGAGTAGTAGTGTTGTAGCTAGCAAGTCGAAGTTGCAGGGTGTAGCAGTTTGGTGCAGAATAAAGGAATGACTTGAGAAAGGGTCGACTTGGTATTGGGAGAAGGACTTGGTTTAGACATTGGGTCTTTGTATATCATCCGAAGTAGATTTTAAGAAGATAAGATTTTATGGGTTTTCCCCTTTGAGGGGTTTTGTCCTAGCTAAGAGCCTATATTTGTGTCCTCTTTTTGTTACTATTATTGTTCTTGGCATTGTTTGATGATAGGTCTAACTAAAGATTCACAAGCACTATCAAGCTTAAGGAAAATAAGGTAGGATAGTTGTCGCTTTACATTTTCTAACAGTGTGCAGGTTTGAGGGTAGTTCCCCTTAAAATAATAATAATAAATAAAATAAACTAAAAAATAAAAAATGGGCGACTTTGCATCCATTTTTTTGTGGTTTTTGGCATATGTTTTTTCCTAAAACTGGTTTGCTGGCGCACAATGGTTATATCCATGGTTTTGTAGTTTCAGTTAAGGAACTATGGTTATATTCTAATCCGGGGTAAATGGATTGGTAGTTTATGGATGCCACGAGATATATATTGTATTGTAATATTGTACAGGAGGATATATTTGAAAATATTGTTGGTTTTCCCAAGTTGGGTTTTCAAGGTAAAATCTTTGTGCTAATGTGTTTGTTTACCATTGCATCCTTTCTATTTCATTGAGAATTTTTTTGAAACAATTAATTGTACATATTAAAAATACTACATAAACAACATGACATTTCCACATACATGGTTGTTTTAAAATAACATCACAAACTTCAATTGGTGAATCATCAAAGAATACCACATATTTAAAGGACTTGATGTTGTAGGACAAGTAATATTGATGGTTGACACACATGTCTCATCCATCAATCAACCAACCAATGGTGTATTGTTTAAGGTGTGACACTCTTGGTAGCTTCAACCTCTTGATGACCTCGGTAAGATCATTTTCTTCTAGCCCCCACTGCTAATAATGAAATGTAGTAGGGTCCCCTTCGCCCACATCTATGAATGGAAGAGGTACTCCCGCTCTTCAAGATCATCTAGATCTTTTGGTTGAATCTTTGTGGTTGCAATCATCGCACTAGGTTCTATGTTGACTATCCACTTTCTTTTATCATATTGTGAATCAAAATCAAATCCAAAGACTATCAATTTATCTTTAAGCTCCACCAACAATGATTTTTTTGAGCGACATTCATCACTGTCATTCAAGAGAATTTTTTGGAACTCACCCCACTTCATAGTTCCCTTTTTCAACTTCCCATTACCCTTCTTTGCCTATCACTTAGGATGGTTGCCTTGAGGTTGGCTCAGCTTTCTCTATCCTTTGTTCAGTGAATTTAGGCCACCTTTTCTAGGATTTTGTTGCAACATATTTCTATACCCAAACTCCAACTTATTCCTTTGCTTCATTTTCTACTCAACTTTGATATCACATCCAAGTGAGGGGATTTCTAAGGCATCCATCTCTATTCATAATCATACTTTTGTAGACCGCTATGGTACTTCATAACCAAGTGCTACTTGGAGTCTTTGATACCTAGCTTTGAGTGCATGGTATGGAAAATAATAGTGTTCTTTAGCACCATCTGGTCTCTCTCCTATCATAGAGTCGTTCATCTCATGTACTCGTCATCATAGTTCCCTACAAGGTAAAATTTCTCCTTGAGGGCATCAACAAAAGCTTCTCAAGTGGTTCCTACCTCAAATATCGTAGATTCATATGTCTCTCCTAATAACCTTCCCACCAACATTTTACATGGGGAATGGATTTCAAGAGCACGAGGTGATATTTTCATTATCAGAAAATTTTTGATAGAGTAATAACACTCTAATAGATTTAACCATTTCTTTAAAGCGCTTGCATCTAATTTTCCTTCAAATAATGGTATAAAAAAATTAACTTGTATCTTGGATGATTTCACACCTTCATTATTGCCACTTTTTGAGGGTGCATCGATCGTTATTGGAAGTTGTCAAAGGATCTAGGTGAAATTTTCCATCATCGCATTCATTTTTTCATGTGAATGCTTCCTCAAGCAACAACATGATAAGATCTCCTCATCCATCTTCTCTCTTTTCTTCCACCATGGGATGCTACTTGGGTTGGCGATAGTGATAATTCCCAAGCGAAACTAGCTCAAGACCCAACTATTTGTACCCTAACCTCGTCGGGGACACACATTGAGAAACAACAAGGAGAAAATTGCTCCAATACCATTGATCTAGGTTGTACAAGGAATGAAATGAAAGGAGGGAAAGGAAATGAAACACACACACACACACAATAAATATAATAGATAGCATAGTAACATAGTGAAAACCTAACTTCTATTAATAAATAAAAAAGAAGAATATTGTAAAACACAATTTGTCTAGAATGGTGGTAGTTATTTATGGAGAGAGAGAGAGAGAGAAAGAGATGGAAACTACCTAGATTCACAAAAATTATAAAAGAGGCCATAAGAATGGCCTTTTAACATAAATAAAGCACCCTAGTCTTCCAAAACCATAACCCTCGAAGATGAAGTGCCAAAAGTTTTATGGGCCCCGAGGTGGTTAGTTGGTCATCAACTTCTTAGGGGCACAGCAGTTACATACAATATTTGTTTTGGGTACACAATAGCTCATTGAAAAGAACTATATAATAATTATAACTTTTGATGGGAGTTGGGGATTTCCGTCGTGGCCCTTTAGCCCCCAGAATTGCAAAACAAACATTATTTACAACCTCAAAATAACTTGAAAGTTTCGGACCCAAAAAACCATAGAAAAATGTCTAAAAAGATAGAGAATCATTGAGTTAAAGGAAGAGGTGGGTGACCACCAAATATCCACGTGGATCATTGTTATAAAAAAAAATCTTAGGAAGTTGGATAATAAGACTGAGTAATAGAGTAGTATAAAAGCAAGTTTTTTCAATATAGAAGGGGCTAGAAAATTTGGTATCATAAGCTATATGTTTTTATCATTGAGAATAAAAAATTGGAAGGCCACATTTATTTTGCATAAGTTTATTGTGAAAAACTTATAATTGTTCACTATTGCATTCATTAAGTTGTTCAATTATGTCTTTCACTTTTATGCATACAATTATTTTCTATTTCAACAAATTTCTATAATTAAATTTTGTCATATACAAATGTACGAATAATAACTATTTATTCAAAATTATAAGGATACATACTTCTTTTTTAATAATGAAGGAATCTCGTGAATTGTTTCCATTTATTAAGTAATCAATCTTATATTTTTGCCTAACCCTTATATAAATTGGCTATTAAATATCGAGGATATTATATAAGTTAGGTATATGATATATAATACAAAATATAAAATAAACCATTATATTAGTTTTATTATCACTTTGATTAATATTTTATCGTGTCAAAAACTTTCTTTTGGTGGCAATTGGACCCAAATACTATGTATATCACCATTCCAAATTAGTATAGGTCTAATTGAGGCCTTGATTAGGTGATAGTCCCTCATTCTTGTTGCCAATATTTTTTCGACCATCAAAAATTTTGGTAATAGAAGGAGGGCCAATGATTTTGAATGGCAATAAATGCCTCGTGATTATCTAATCCATCAAGATCAACCCATGCACCATCTCAAATGTATCTAGTGGCAAGAGCATAAGAAGAGCTTCCACAATATTCACAACCTTTTGAATCAACAATTTTTGCGAAGAAAAATTCGTAATTTTTTCCGACCTAAAACCAAGGAACAAAATTACATTATGAAGATGCTCGAAAGCATTCAATCATGTCAGCCTATCAACTGACGAAAAATAAGAAAGAAGAAGAAATATAAAAAATTACATAGTTTTTTGGTATTAAGCGTGAAAGTCACTTAGTTTCTCATTTTTGCCTTTATTTTTCTCCACCTTTCGCCAAACTCCTTGATTGGGAGTGGTTGTCACTATTGCCATTTGATTACTAGGGATTTTTTTGTCTAAGTCTAAGATCTCAAATACATGGGGTCTCCTTATTCTCCTTGATTCCTTTTGCATCGGTGTTTCCGTTTTAAGCTACTTTGATACCATGCTCTTTGTTGATTCAAAACCATTTTGGCTAGAAGCCACTGTGCTTGACTAATCCCTCGATCAACCATTTGATTGGTTGTCAGGTTGTGTCTATGCTTCTGTATTTGCAATATTCTCCTCGGGCTCTTCTTTTTCATCTTTGAAGTGTTAGGAAACTTCCATTCCCTTTTCTTAGGGGCCTGCCTCTTTTTCTTTACTGAGGGATTTTTAGCTTGTGGGCATGTGTTCTGCAAATGTCTTGTTTGAAAAAAACTCTGGCATCTGAATGTCATATTCTCATATTCTAACACCTGTGTCCACTTGAATTTTTCATCTTATATAAGAATACGAACAAGAAGACCTTTTCTAAGGTCAATCTCTACACACAACCTCGCAATGTAAAGATACCTTTTATAGTTCTGTCCAAGTCCATATTTTTGAATTTTCCCAAAGTATTTCAGATATCCTCCAAGACCTGATGGTGCCAAAAAGGAAGAGGGACGTTTGGCAACCTCACCCAAACCGACATCGTTTTTACCACCATGCTTGTAGCATCAAACTCTGGGAACCATGGGGTAACAAAAAGCCCTGCTCTACCCCCAAAACCATGGCCCTTTGTTTAGAACTTTTTCCACATCTTGTTGTGTATTAAATTATGATATGAACAAGCCTTTAGAGCATAAGTAGAGATTACAATTTTTTATTGAAGAGGAGAACACCCATTGATATAAATCTTTAGGTCTCGGTCATAAACCATTAAACTGACAAATTAATGCCTTAGTTTATAAATCAGCAAAGTATGATTTTACCTCTAAGGTTTTTGCATCCATAGTTGGTACCTTGTCCATTTACTCGTCAATGTAAGGTCCTAGCAAATTTTGGATATGATCAAATGAAACAACAATTTTCCCTTTCAGTGTATCCTTGAAAGAGATAGAACCATTTGAGTTCCTAGGATTTGTATTTGGGTTTATGGAGGTTGCATACCCCCCCCCCACCCCCTCACACATCCTTAAATTTAAAATGATGGTAGAATCCTTTTCCACGCAATAAATATTTCAATTGAAGAGAGTCCCAAAGCACTTTTCCTTCATACAACAAAACTTGATGTGTTTCTGGTATTCCCAAGTCACTTTGGATTCTTTTCTTCAGTTGTTTCACTAGATCTATGCCCCATATCCATTGGATTGTCCCCTTTCTAGTTAAATTCTTCAAAAAGATCTAGTATTTTTCTCCTTCTTTCTAGTTTTTGTCCATATCTCGATCTAGAAAATAGGGAGGAGACCCATTGAAGGGGAAATCTAGAGACAAGATCTGAGATTTATTAGTTTCACAAACCATATCCATCCTTCGTCATCCCTCTACTATGAGAAATTAGCCTATGTACCCAAGGGAACTGAAATCCCAATGTGCAGAAGGGGGGTGTATGTTTAACAACCCTGTAGGGCAAGCCAGACAAGACAATATCAGAAAAACCCTGCCACCACCATAAATCTAACCTTAAGTCTCATTTTTTATGAACATGGCATTCACTTCATGTTCGAAGGGAGCCTCAATACCAATGAATTTAACAAAACAATGTGTTCGCTTACCCTCTTGTATCGAAAGCAAAAAGAAACAAGGGTTTGCCCCATTTTCAGGATAACAAAAACAAAGTTCCCTTCAATCCTCATAGTGCAAGGAAGGCAGGGCTTCATCATCACACCACGTATCATCTATACAACATCTCTCGAGTAAGAAACCAGAGGTGGTACCAGGCAAAAGGTCATCAGAGGCCAGAACCCTAGTGCAGCGTAGAACCTCCATCGCTCTCATTCCAGACAATAACCTTTTAAATCAATCATATCATAACATTCTTAGTACCTATCTAACCCACTAGAATTTTAATCCCAAAAGAATCTTGTTATAACATCTCAATCTAAATTTATTAATACAATTCTAGCTTCAAAAGCTTGCTTGTTCAATCCTGTGTTAGCTAACCCACAACTATCACAAATTTTTACTACAACACCGAGTAAAAAGCTTGGTCAATCCCTTGTTAAATTCCCCATCCCATAAAATTGTAAGCTTCCTATGAAAAAGAAAGAAGGTGATTCTCATGAAATTACAGAAGTTAAACTAGGTGCTCATTTATCTATGATTTTAAAGGGTAAATCTAATCTAAGTGAAATAATCCTAGAATTGTTTAGTGGTGTAAGTCAACCACCATCTCCACCGAAGAGCTCGCCTGGTTCTCCATTAGGTTCTCTTGGGAAATCACCAAAAGGTAGTCCACAACATAGTCATATAGTTTCAGTGGCCCCTAGTCTACAAAAAACGGCCAACCAACTAAAGAGACCATGGCTTACTCTCAAAGAAATGACTTTAGTAGGACCCTTGCATGATCTACCAAAACATCTTGAGAAGTTTTTAATAAAGTACAATCTAGATGTTAAACAAACTCAAGAAGATTATGTAAATAGATCTTACTCTCAAAGAAATGACTTTAGTAGGACCCTTGCATGATCTACCAAAACATCCTGAGAAGTTTTTAATAAAAGTACAATCTAGATGTTAAACAAACTCAAGAAGATTATTTAAATAGATTTTTGTTAACTATTAATTTAATGGGTGTTCAATACAAAGATGTTGTGTGTAGATTTTTCCCATTGACATTTGAGGGAAAAGCTTCTTTGTGGTCTTTTGCACTTCCCCAAGGTTTGATTAATAACTAGAAAGATTTCAAAAATGATTTTCTTAAAAAGTTTGGTGAAGATAAAACATTAGATACTTTAGTTTTATAACTTTTCAAAATTAAAATGAATCCTAAGGGCCCACCAAAGACCCCACCGGGTTCTCCACTAGGTTCTCCTAAGAAATCACCAAAAGGAAGTCCACAACGCACTCCTATAGTTTCGTTACCACCTAGTCCACAAAACAAGTTGGCCAACATACTTTCTTCAAGGCCATCCACATCAAAGATCATAGCTTTAGGATCTCTTGTGCACGTGGAGTCTTTCACCAATGATGCATATACAGAGGATGAGGACTTCAAGGAGGTGTTGCAATAGTTGTAAAGCCAAAGTCGTGCGCATGATGGTGACAACAAAGTTGAATACCATGTCTAAAATCGGTTACTATATGGGTCAAATAAGTTATGTGTTCCTTAAAGTGAGCCACTACATTTTATTAGAGAGGCTCGCACCTCTAAGGTTGTAGAGCATTTTGGTATAGGGAAGGTAGTGACCAACTTATATAGGTATGTGTATTGGAATAGGATGCAAGAAGAGTATATAGGTTCATAATGCATGCTTTGTTGTACCAAAAAGCCCAATAACATTGAAGAAGGTTTATACCATCCCTTGAATATACCCACTCATCCTTGGGAAAGCATTTCCATGGACTTTGTGGGAGCTTTACCAACAACTGGGAAGGGGCATGACTACCTATTTGTGGTAGCTAGTAGGTTCAACAATATGTGTTCTAATGCCCTATAAAAAGACCATAAATGAGTAAGAAGAAACGGACTTGTTCTTTGTAAAGGTCTAGGAGCACTTTGGGATACCAAGGAGCATTGTTTCAAACATGGGAATGAGATTTCTCAGTGCATTTTGGACTATAATATGCGAGAAGATGGACATTAAGTTGAATATGTCTACAACATTCCATCCATAAACAAATGGGAAAACAGGAGCGTTCAACAATACTCTATTGTAACTTTTGACGGGTTACAGTAATAAGCATCCAAATACTTGAGAGTAAAATGTGGTATATATGCAACACTCTTATAATATGGCAGTCCACACTTCTAATGCAAGTCCCCATTTGAAACTTCCTTTGGATATTTTCCACCTTCACCTTTGGATATTGCATATGGGAAACAAGGAGGGATGAGGGAGGATCTCACCGCGGATGCCTTCAGGGCACAAAAAAAGTTGAGAAGAAAGATCCATTTACAAGTACAAGAGTCATTGTATAAGTCACGTGAAAGATACAAGGTTAGGCATGATCAACACATAATAGAGAAGTCATTCAAAGTGGGAGATTTAGTATCGTTATAGTTAAATAAGGAGAGGCTACAAGGTCTTGGTAATAAAATCAAGGCTTTGCTATATGGTCCCTTTGAGATACTCAAGAAGGTGGGAGATAATCCCTACAGACTCAATCTACCCCCATACATGCGCATTTACTTAGTAGTGAATGTAGAAAATTTGAAACTCTATGAGCCTTCCATGCTAGAAGAGGGAGAGGAACATTGGCTATCGTGTTGTGTTATAATTGTGCCACTAGGGAAAAAGGAGTTCTATTCTATTTGAGTGCATTTTATTCCATAAATGAGCATAGCAGTTAAGAGCAGACAGCTAGAGAGAAAACAGAGAGGGGTTGTGTACTATATTAACCCACATGCCATGGGTCTCACTCCTTTGTACTTGCATCGATTTTAATTTAGAGAAAAAGAGAGTAGAGCAACCTCACCTTCCAATTGGGTTCTCTCACGAAATGGTTTCCCAAATCATATCTTGTGTTCATTGTTGTTTGTGATTTTTTTTTTGCTCTAATTTCGATATTTTATATATTGCATGCATAAGTATAACATAGTAATTAACAAATCCATAAATCTGAGGAAAATTTAATCTTAATAATGCAAATTTCAAAATTTTGAATATATTTTAGTAGATATGTTGTGATGAACTATCTAGTGGAATATCCATGGCAGTTTACAAATCATTTTGAATGTCTTGTTAAGAAAATCAACAATTCTAGTATGATCTTCCATAAGATTATCAACTAACATTGAAATGTTATACTTGGTACACTATTGCTTGCATGATCAATGTGGAAAGTTTTATTGTCTTCAACAAACTTATTTTAAGCATTGTATTATAATGAAAACTATGTACAAATCTTAAATTTTAAAATAAGAAAATCTTAAATATACACATAAATAAGAATTTACTAATTTACCCAATGTGTGTGGACCCTGTTCATACTATCTCCCTCTCAAACATTACAAAACAAAAAATACATAAAAGAGTCATATATTCTTATTATATGAAAAAAAATGTTGCTAACCACTTAAAAAAAACATTTGTTATTTAGAATGTTAATTTTTCACTAAATTATGTGTCAATATGAAAATATTTGTTCTACCACAATGCACTATGGGAAAACCATGTAATTATTTTATGAGCAAACAAATAAAATCATTTTTGTTTACTTGCAACAAAACTAAAAGGTAGAATTTAGAAAGCCAAGAGATGAACATGCAGGGCTATGATCATGGGCTTATTTTGAGAACCCCAAGATATGATGTGCCCATCTTTAGTTTACTCCTCCATTACATCTTCCATATATTTGTGGGGTCCTGAGTGGATATTTCTTAACCCTTTTCGACAATTTATTTATGTGTTTTCTTTTCATAGTCCTCACAAACTAGACCACTAACATCATTTGGTCATCATCCTCCAACTCTAGTGTTAAACGAGGACTATTCAAAAGCAAAACATTGACCATAAATTCGTTTTTCTCAAGTTAAAAGATTATGCTTCTTCCTAGGAAAAGCTCCAAGGTAGCTCTCATTATTGCTTCTTTACCTCCTATTAGAAGATGACACAATGAACAACAAATGGTAGAGGGAATGTTATGGTCTTTTATTGCAAAACTTGCCTTCACAAAAAAAATTACAAGAACTAATGCATATGGCCATGGTCAATGAATAGATACCTACTTAAAGAATTCATGCATGTACAACTCAAGAAAATCTCTAGCATTCTACCTTTTCTAGAAAGCTTCACGGAGTTTAAGAGTAGCCTCAACCAAAAAACCCGAGGTGTATGCACCACTCCAAGGCATTGTTTTGTCCATGCACATCTCAATCACATCTCTCCATATTGTAGGTGATTCAAACAACACAAAAAGGCATCTATCTTTAGGAACCAAACCCTCTATTGTGAAACTAGATCATCTACTCAAAAGAATTCTAACATTATTATCTCCAATTCCAAATGTTTAGGTCAAACATATTCTTTAGAACCTCAACTATACAACAAACTACTTGATAAATTAGGCTTGGGGTCTAGCCCGTGGAACCATGAATTTAAATGGAAATTGTCACGGAGTCTTTAATCCCATAACATATAATCATGGGTTATTAATTAATCAAATGGTGGTGTATTCCCATTGCATGTATCAAACACGACGCTTGTGGGAGGCACCAAAATAGTTTATTAGAGAGTTGTTAGATGACGAGAATCACAACTAATGTGACATGGGCAATGTATCTTGTTTGCATTTTTCACAACAGTCATGGAATTCCAAGGAAGATAAACTTTCATCATGCGAATATAGTGGGAAAAATAGGACTATGTGTTAACCATAAAGATTCAACTCCTATGAGCAAGGCATGGAAGATTGATGCTTAGAGTGGGGAGGGAACACTAAGGTTGATATAGGTGAGAGGTATATATGTGGAAATTACACTTTATGTGCATAATTTAAATTGCTAGTTACCAACATAGTCTGGGAAGAAGACAACTCAAGGGTGGTAATTGTGTTCTTCATCCAAGCTTGGAGTGATTAATTTGAAGGACTGTTTTGCTGAGGTGGTGAGGTGAATTAGGCATCAATAGACAGTAGAGTGAGGGAAAAAATTACTGTGAAGAAGGCCAAGGGGGAGATGTGGTGCAACTTCTAAAGTTGTGAGGATAGAGGAGGAGTTGTGTTTAAGGATTGGTTGAGTTGGTAGAAAAGTTGACAAGTTGAATGTGCAGAGAGGCACACTTACATACATCATGTCCTCTCATCACCAACAACTTCATGAACTTAATGCCAAATTACAATGTCTTCAAACCCATATGTAGTTTGTTCTTGCATCTAGGTATGTGGTAGTCAAAGGCTTGAGAGCTCAGGCATCTTCAATGAGCACAATGAGACCAATTCAAAGTGCACAATTTGTCCTCAACGAGCAATTTCATGAAAATAGATGACTAGGAGTTATATTCTAATTTAAATTTTGATATGTCTTCTAAGTGCATATTTATGTTAGGCAGTTCCTTCAAGTCGTACCATTATAGGCATATCTAAAGCATAATGTTATGATGCAATAGAAGTTTGAACGGATGATCTTTATTTTCTTTCAAAACTTTTGCTACTTATAGTATCAGGAATTTTGGTTGTACTTAGGCTATCAATATTAAAAGAAAAAAGAAAAACTCTACTTAGAAACATTAAAACCACTCTCATTAAACAACAAATATCCTTACTCACAAGCATTCAGGTTCCAAGCTTTGTTCATAGAAATATGGAAAGTCCATGAAAAAATATGGAGAAGGAAGAAGCAAAAAGATACATTTATTATAAAAACGCTAGTTCAAGTGTTACAACCCACAATTTAAATATACAACTAATTAAATCAATTATGCGATTTATAATAAACACACCTCTATTCAACTAATTAACATAGAATTTTGACAAAATGAGCAAAGGTAACTTACCTGTAGCGACGATATTCCTTACTTGTAATTTCGAACTTGAACATTATTTGAATCTCGCTAACCGCAACAAAGTTTTGGGGATGAATATCCAACTGTAGGCTCAACTGCACATAATATTTTTACAATTGGTCACCCCCAAGCCCTCAATCAACATACTACTGCGAGGGAATCCTTCTTCTTGTATAGCTCTTGATGGATAGCTATTGAGGAGCAATTTGACCTTCTTGAGGAGGCTAAGTGCCTCATATTGTAGGCCAAGTGCCTAATAATGGCTTGGGATCCCGAAGTCTGGTCGGGGTGTAAGGACTTTAATGCCTGGGGCTGTGCACCTTAGTGAGTGTGGAGGGAGTGGGCCAGCCTTTCGAGATGCCTGGAGTACTATTGCATGGAGTATTGAGCTGGGAGCTTGCCTTGGGGCAGATGAGGTCTGAGTCAGGTGCGAGTCTTGAGGCCAGCCTTGGAATATGGTACAGATTGATGAGGCTTATGCTTGGTTTCGAAAGTGGGAAAATTGACAGAGATTCCTTGGGATTTCCCGGGTGTTGTGGAAACTTTCGATGCTTGTTAGTTATACTAGATTTAGCATAAGGTGTAGGGCAAACGTGAAGTAATAAAAAACTAAATAAATAAAATGTTGAATGATTCAACTTAACTTTGGGACGAAGTTCCTTAAAAAGAGGGAGAATGTAATGTCCCCTAATAATAATAAAAATAATAAATAATAAATAATATAATATAATATTAAAATATAAGTAAATAAATGATAAACAATAAAGAAAAAGAAAATAATGGTAAATAAATTATAAAATTAATAAAATATAATAATAGTAAATAAATAATAAATAATGAAGAGAATATAATAATAATAAATAAATAATAATAGTGGAGTTCTAAATAAATATATAAAAGTAAACTATAAAAATAGTAAAAATAAGTCAAATTAACAAAAAGTAAAAATAAATAAAATAAGAAAGAGTTGAATTAAGAGAAATATTAAATTAAGTAAAACTTAAAATAAAGAAATAAAAGTTGTGTGTTGACACATGGAATGTGTGCATGCGAACCCATTTTCCATTATTTGTTTTATTTAATGGATGATGAAGAATATGAGATTCATCATTCATTCCTCCATTTTCTTAAGAGAAAAGTGTTGTGAGACAAAGGCTTCCCTAGCAGTAGTACGTTGATTGAGGGCTCGGGGTTGGCCAGCTGTAGAAATATTATGTGCAGTTGAGCTTATGGTTGGGTGGAGAGTTGTCCCCAAAACTTTGTTGCGGTTAGCAGGATTCAAATAACGTTCAACTCCAAAATTACAAGTAAGGAATATCATCTCTATAGGTAAATTGTCTTTGCTCATACTTCTCAAAATTCTATGTTAATTACTTGAATAGAGGTGTGTTGATTACAAATCACATAATTGATATAATTAGTTGTATATTTAAATTGTAGGTTGTTACATCAAGCATGTACCAAAAAAAAAAATGTCCGAGGATTAGAACATTGGGCAGAGTATAAAGGGACCACTTGGAAGGATTACAGAGGCAATAAGAGAACAATTGAGTCATAAAATTGTAACAATGAATACTGAGTGAGAATTTGTAGTAATAATATCTCTTGGACATGACAAAGCTAGCGAGTGATAAATACTTGTGATAATGGTAGCATTGTACACATGGCTTTTTTTTCTTTTTTTTTTCCCTGAAAATAATGTCCAAATTCCTCCATTAATATTTTTGTAGGTAGTTGTGAAATAATTTAGCAAATTAATGTGGACGATGAGTAATGAGAAATTGGGAATATAATAATATTGCACATGAATGTGATTATGGTCTTGTGTAAAAATATTTGTGTGTGATATGTCATAGATATGAAATACTTGCGTATTGAATCACTTAATCAACAATAAATGTGAAAATATCAATTACTTGTCAAGATAATGCAGAGCTCGGCAATAAGTTTTTAATTGTTTTGCCCAATCAAAATGAAGATAAATCATATAAAACCATTTTTTCCTATATTAAACTTTAAATATAGAAAATATATTAAAAACAAGCGGGATAGTTGCATAGCAAGAACCTGCCTCTACGTTCGCGCGATTAAGGTCATGTAGGGTTTGCGTTGGGGAGCGAGTGGGACCATGATTGCGGACCCCCTCCTACTCATTTTGTGATGTCATGAGGTGCCCCCCACAGATCACGAGAAGGATGGATGTTGACAAGTAAAGCGACTCTCATTAAATTAAGGGGGCAGAACTCTGTGGTGGAACCCACAGTGCAGACCGTCGCGCCCCCTCCCCTCTCCCTTGTTGTTTATATCACAAGGGGGGGTGAAGCATCCTCACAATCATTTTTATTTTACATACATAGGAATTTTCTATCTCTCACTTTTTGTAAACCTTTAAAAAAAAAAAAAAAATCATGTGTGTGCAAGAAAGTTTGTGTCACTTTCTCTGCACACACTTTGTTCCGCACACTTTTTCTTTGCATGACAACATGGTTGGTTTTTATTGGGCTAGCGAAACTACCTTAAAATTTTTTATCAAATTGCCACTAGGGCAGCCATAGGCAAATCCTATTTCCAAAACTAGGTTGTCCAATTTTGTTCCGTCGTAGGAGAACTTTGCAAATTTTGAAGTCGGCATTCATCTTTCTATGTGTAAACATGAAGTGACCCAGGTAAGTACATGCAAAGAATCTTTGACAAGATGAGCTCGAATGTTTTCACCGACCTATGTCAAATATTGAATCATCCAATTTTATTTACATTGGACGTGGGACATTGATGTGCTTGAAAACAAAGTGATACAGTCGAGGAATGAACTCACACGAAGGAACACAGAGCACGCTTTACATTTTTAGCCGAAAACATGAACAAAATGGAGTGACTGGGAGAGCCACGTCATGGGTGACCTTATTGCATGGCTCGAAGATTCGAACATGTGACCAGAGAGATGATCATGGAATTGATTAATGAGAGCGAAACAAGATTTATGTGTCTCATTGACAACCTCTTCTTATAGTGTTATTTTTCTTTTCTTCCTAGGACGATTACAACAAGGGATTACTTGAAGAAGTTAATGGGGAATGCCAATGATTCCTTCATAATATTACATATCATGGTGTTCAAATTTCTCCTTATAGCACACAAAACTTGATTTTAATAATTAAAAATAAAATAAAATTATTTAGCTAATATAAAGCATTACAATAAACATAACAAATATCAAAATTTATAATCAAAGTGTTAAGAATTCATGTGTGTGCAGAAGAACTGTTGTATGAGAGGTGCGAAAGTGTAGATCTCTCTTCGACATTGTTCCTCCTTCTGCACACATCCCCACTTCCACGCCTCCGCACACATTCTCCCTCCACATCCTTCTTCAGCACACCTCCATCTCGTACAAAACATATTTTGCACCTAAAATCAACATTGTTACACACGCTCAACAAGTGGTGGTTGTTGGGATGAGTGCAGGGAAATTCTACAAATTTGGTCATTTCGAAATAATGGAAGAGGCATATGAAAGGATCAACAATCCCATTGTAACCGCATATAAAGGAAGTAGCAAAGACTTAATTCTTATAGTTTGAGGTACGTCAAAGCTCAGCTAAACATAGTTAGTATTTCTGATTAAGCCGTCACAACACAAATAAACGACTAAAATGATAGACAATTTTTGTTGTCGAGTGTGACTTTTAATAATGTGTAGAGGTTGTAGAATTTAATAGAGAATGTTACTATATGCAAACTAGAAGATCGATAGCTAGAATATATCTTACAATGTCGCAAAAGAATTCTAAGCGGTGAATATGTGAATCAAGACTATCTCACAACATTTAGATTGGTTGAAGAAGCCATTATAATTCAATACATGTTGTATTTTCGCCAACCCAACAATGGAGTCTAGTACTCTAGCCAATTTATATGGAATTTCAGGTTTAGTTGGCATCAAATGATGCAACATCTAGAGGAGAATACATATAACTTCGATTTCAAACTTGAATTACATTGGAGAGGACGTTGTAAGTAGTAGTCCTATACAAGTAGTGGATACGTTATTAGATGTTATAATTAATCAGAATGACAATACATTAAGTGATGAAGTGATGTGCACAATTTGTTATGAGAAGTTTAAAAATGGGGAAACTACAAAACAATTGGAATGCAACCATGTTTATCATTCACACTGCATTCTCTCATGGTTTACATCCCTTACTGTAAAAACTCCTTTTGATAAAAAAATGGGAAGGGTTGTCGAGTATATGCCCAAACATATGAATTTATATAATTCTACGGGGTAGGGTTCTGGGGTGCAATCCCTACCAGACCCGCTAGTGTATGAAGTCTTTGGTGTACAAGGATTTTATCATATCTTGTATATATACAAATTGCATAATGTGAACCCCTATCGATGTAGTGTGCACCCTTATGCAAATTATGGCCAAGGCTAACAAATGGAGGAGGTATCAGGCGAGGGTCGATATATGGGATATGTTGTCAAAGCCATGCTTAGATACAAGGTGTTAAGTCGACCTATCAACTGCGGAGGAAAACGTTGCCCCGATATGGAACTCATTATGGGGGTGAAGTGAATGACGTGGAGGTGACCACAAGCCACAGGGGAAACTTTGTTAGCGTTGGTCAATTTGAACCTGGACGAGGAGACTAGAACCATGAGTGCAGACCCCCCCCCTTGTGACGTTAATGGGGGGAGAGAGGTTCACAATTTAACGTGAACCATCAGATTGAGGGGGCTGCAAATCGTCGTCAAAAGGAAGGTGTGGAACCCAATTCTAAAACCTTGAGTGCGCACACCCCAATGATTTTACCAAAGGGGGGGGGGGGGGTTTGTAATTTGATCTGCACCATTGAAATCCTCGCCATGTCTCCATTGTTGATTAACCAGGGGACCCATGAGAGTTATATTGGGTCAATCCCATATAAATTATATTTTCATTGCATTACAAAGTATTACAACATAGAATTCATGTGGTGGAGAGGGTGTAGGGAGGGTCCCACTTGTATTTTAATATGTATTTATGATTAAGTCGTGATTATAACATATAATTAGAATGTGGGGAAAGGTTGGAACATGCTCGATGGTAGTTGGGTCCCACATACCCTTGTTTTATTCCATATATATAAATATATTTATACGATGTATGGTATTAAAAATACGATTATTTATGTTATATAGGTAATTGGTATATATAGGGATAATATGACATTATGTTATATATAAATGTTGTAGTATATAATATTGTAATTATTATAACTAAAATGTAAATGACATATTTAGTATAAATGTATTAAATAAAATATATTTATATGATTTATTGATTATGGTGTGGAGCACGTCGGGTGTGTGGAGGTAGTAAGGTGCAGGGCCTAGGTGGTGCTAGGGCTCGAATGTACGAACCTCGAATGAGGCTAGGCCCACACCAAAAGAAATTTGTTTGAAGGTGGGCTAGGTTTGGCATGGGTGGCCATGTGGAAAATACACACACATATATTAGTTCTTAGATGATAAATTAATTTCATAAACTACAAGCATGTTAACAAACTCACAAACAAATTAACCTTGAAAATAAATGAATAGAAATTGATTAACAAGTTCCTCCTATAGAGTGACCACAAAATGTTCCAATGCAACTTTGCCTAAATTACAATTAAATTGGCTCTAAATATTTTGTTTTTGGAGATTGGAATTCTTTTTTCAGAACTATATAAAACAAAATACCTAGATCTAGTTTAATTGTAATTTCGGCGAACTTGCATTGGAACATTCTCTGGTCACTCTATGGGAGGAAAGTGTTAGTCAACATCTATTTATTTATTTTTAAGGTTAATTTGTTTGTGAGTTTGTTAATATGCTTGTAATTTATGAGATTAATTTATCATCTAAGAACTATGATTCTCTTTATATATTTAAAATTACTTAGGGTTATATGCCACATCAACTCTTTTCATGGTTATATTTTTTTGTTGTATTTTTTCTAGTAAATAAAAATACAAGACAACATAGAAATTTCAAAATTGTCTCGAAAGAAACTCTGCTATTAATGAAACCTCTCAAACACCTAATATATAATAGTCTTTTATATAGGAATAGGATCAATGGAGGATAAAGACAAAACATTATCCTATAATATATCAAAACAATATGTTATATTTAGCATAATATTTTGTGTGATTTGTTTTATGCACCATGGGTAGCGTGGAATGCGAAGAGGGTCCTAAAGGGTGCGTCAGTTGGTTTCCATGAGGCACGAAGGAGTACTTCAAGCTCGGAAGAGACCAACCTGAACTAAGGCATCTCTGGGTGGGCAAATATTGACAACAAGTCACTAAGCCAATATCCATGTATGGTATGGATGACAGCTTGATATCTCCATGCCAATTGATAAATTCTTCCAGTAGTCTGATTTCTGACAGGCCAACTGTTTGATTGACCGTTGTATGGGAAATTGATTGATGAACGACGACTTATTAATGCAAGTTACACATCCAACTACCAGACACGCCTTGATTGATGGATGGGAAATTGTTTAATCTCTGCATACTACCTAGTCTCTGCATACTACTAGCTACAACCAGAGTCGAGCACAAGTACGAGCATAATAGGTTGGTTTTCGAAATAAATTTTGGTTTTAGAAATAGAAGTAAAATGTGTATCGAAAACCAACCTGTTCTGCTCGTGCTCATGTTTGGCTTTGGTTGTAGCTCTTGTGTCAAACTCTTTTTTGCAGAGATTTCTGGTATTTATCCTGAATGCAGACACTAGGTAGTATGTAGAGATTAAACAGTTGTCCCGTCCATCAATCAAGGCGCATTTGGTAGTTGGATGTGTAACTCACATTAATAAGTCGTTTTTCATCAATCAATTTCCCATACAATGGTCAATCAAACTATTGGCCCGTTAGAAATCAGACTACTGATTTTTTTTATCAATTGGCCTGGAGATATCAAGCTGCCATCCATACCATACATGGATATTGGCCATGCACTAAGTCAATGATTGGCTTTGTAACTTCTTGTTAATATTTTCCTTTTGGAGCGGGCCTGAATATAGCCAGCCCAAGTGTGCTTATAAATGTGGTTTGTTTATAAAACATTCTCAGCTAACCATGGGTACACTAGGGTGAAATTTATATCTATATATATACATATATCAATTGTTGATGCGGAAGTATGTGGGATGCAAGACCAAATATCGGGGTGGGTGAATATGCTCCATTTCTACATTATATCTCACACATAATACAACCTAGAATAGACAAAATCATTTGCGGAACTTTGATTTTTATAATTTCACCTTCTTGAAAGTAGTTATCATAACTAATTTAATACAACAAGAGAAATAGCCCACCATCCATTTTGGACTTCTGGACTTTCTTAGAATTTGATCCCATTTTCTGTAACTAATTTCCACGGGGGCTTCACTCAATGAACCTTTGACATATAACGTGCATTTATGACATACTAAACAATAACCTTAATTTGGCTACATCTTGGAAAATACCTCTTAAAAAATATTTATTTACCCCCCTACCAATACTAACCCATACACCTTCCCAATTTAAAAAACCCCTAATTTCACTAGATATTGTAGATATCCATTTTTCATTAACATTTTTTTTGACCCCTTTATATTTTTCATTAACTTTAAGCTCCATTTTTTATACCTGTCAATATAAAAACCCGTTACCCCCTGTATATCCCCCAATATATTATGTCATTTTTTCCTCAATATATATCCCCCAATATGAACCCACATGGTATGGTATTGCTCCCCCACTGAAGCCCCCATGCTAATTTCATAGAAGAATTATGTCAGAACCACAATGCTCAAGTCTAACACCTCGACTTGGTTACGAGACAAAATTCAAAAATCTAAGGTAATAAAGACTCAACAACTCACAAAGAGATTTTGATCAGCAAGAGATCAAATGCAGTCATAACGAGAAAAAAACCAAACAAAGAGAATTTGATTAGCAAGATATGGAAAGATATCGAATGTAGTTGACGTAAGAAATACCATATTGTTGTCACGTGCCCTCCATTCCATATTTATTTTCTTTATGATATTGAGATCAACATCCAATATTTCGTCACATCTAACAAAACATTGTGGCTTCTGCACATCGTGAAGAGGCTCTTTCTTGTGGTTCTGCTACTTTTCCTTGCAAGGAAAATCTATCTTTGAGCACAAGTCCAAAATTCTCTTTATTTTTTATGAATAAATTCCAGTGCTTGCAGAAGTTTTCTAGACTGTTCGCGGTATTTACAAAATTTCCCTTTTTCTCATTTTAAAATGATTTGTCACACATTAACAAATTTTGAAATTAAAAACAATGCATTAGGGCTATTATGTCTCGTCAAAGTGCTCCAAGACAATCGAGAAATGAGAAATACACTTTTCATAAATTATAAAAATAATAATTTAAGAAAAAAGGTAAATAAAAATAATCCCATAAAATCTGGTTATGCACATGAGAGAGGCAACCATAATTAATAGGAAGTCAGCGGGCTTTGACAGCGAAGCAATTGCTATAGTCCCTAATTGAGGCAGGGGCTAATAAAATATCAACTAATATTGGTTAACGAAAAATCATATATTATATATCCACCTTAAGGCGAGGATAATAAAAATACATATATGCGGTGATCAAAATTGAAGGGTTGATCTTAATATCAATTAGAAAAGCATATAATAATTAAACCCTTCAATAATAAAAAGTTAAAAGTTATAAAATTAATTGCGTTTCAATTGAAGTGTTAATTAATAAGTCTTTCCTCAAGAAAGGGAAAAAAATATATTTTTCTTTTACATTTTTCCAGTCTTAAAAAATTAAACAAAAGATTATATGCAAAAATTGTAAATTTTCAATAAATTTAATAAATAAACAAATTTCTCTCTCAAATTAATATTATTTACAAAATTATTGTTATTATAAGGAACATTATGATGATAAAAATAAAAGCCCATGTTTATCTTTGTGTAGGGGTTAAATTTTTAAATAAATTGCAAAAGTGAATATGTATATATATATAGTATGTTACTTGAGGGAATTGAACTTAGGTGGGGAGGATTCCGTTTGTTTTAGACCACCCATAATAACCCATATATATATATATATATATATATGGAAATTTGAATTTTGAAAACAAAAAACGTTGTTTTCATTTTGAAATAATTTATTTCTAAATAGGTGGTTAAATTGAAAAGATAAAAAAGTGTTACTAATAATTATTAACTTAGGTTCACAACTTATATACCCTTAGCTATATAAATATACTAGCACTAAGCTATATTCATGGCATTTATGGATGCATAATTTGTATGCCCTTAATATTTCTTCTATAAGTTATTGGGAAATTCTTATAGATCTTAAGATACATACCTAGACTAATAGGTAGTTATGCATGACTCCTTAAAGCTTGCACAAAGCATGTTATTTCATTTAGCCACAAGGGAGTCAAAAGCTCGAGCTTAGGCGTCTTCAATGAACTTAGCGAGACTAGTTCAAATTGGACAATTTGACCTTAACCAAGTGGCCTTAGCAAGCAATTTCATAATAATAGATGACTAGGAGTTATATTATGTTTAAAATTTTAATATATGCCTTATAAGTGCATATTTATGTTAGGAAACTTCTTCAAGTTGTATTTTTATAGGCATATATGAAGCATAATGTTAGGATGCACTAGAAGTTTAAAAGGACAATCTTTGTGAGCTTTCAAAATTTTGCTACTTATAGTATCAAGAAACCTTGGTTGCACTTAACCTATTAGTATTAAAATAAAATAATAATAATAATGACTTTAATTAGAAGCATCAAAATCACTCTCAACAAACAATAATTTCCTTACTTACAACTAACCATTCGGGTTCCAAACTTTGTTGATAGAAATTTGGAAAGTCCATGCAACAGCATGGAGAAGGAGAAAGCAAAAAGCTACCTTTATTATCAAAACACTAGATTAAGAATGAATGCAAAAAAAATGTCTCAGGATTGTAACAAAGGGACCACTTGGGAGGATTACTAAGATAATAAGAGAACAATTGAGTGATAAAATTGTAACAATGAATGCCAAGTGAGCATTTGTAGCATTAATATGTTGAACATGACAATAAGCTAGCGAGTGATAACTACTTATGCTAATGGCAACATTATACATGTGGCTTGTTTATCTATTTTCAGAAACAATGTCCAAATTCTTCCATCGAAATTTTCTTGTAGGTAGTTGTGAATTAATTGAGCAGGTCAATGTGGACAATGAGTAATGAGAAATTGGGAATATAATAATATTCCACATGAATGTGACTATGGTCTCGTCCATATATATGTGTGCGAGGTGTCATAGATATGAAACACTTGCATATTAAATTACTCAAACATCAATAAATACAAAAATATCAATTACTTGTCAAAGTAATGAAGAGCTCGGTACTGAGTTTTCAATTTTTTTGCCCAATCAATATGAAAATAAACCCTATAAAATCATTTATTTATTTTTTTCCTACATTAAACTTTAAATATAGAAAATATATTGAAAATAAATTATCAACTAATATTATCCTCGATGGGGGTGATTTTCCAAGGCACCAACAATATGGAGGCTTGTGGTTTCCAACCAAGAGATTTGACAAGGAGTAATGAAGGGGGTGGTGTGTCCACCCCCACACATGCCTAAGTATGCAAATCTTAAACATTGGCATGGAGTGCAACTTTTGCATGAAGAAAGAGTTGTGCAGAAGGCAGGAGAAGTGGAGCACTGAGAGGAAAAATCCAGCCTCCCTGATTGCAAGGGCTCCTCCTAGTCTTAAGTTTATTCACAGGCATGACTGCAATTGTTGGCTTCCACTTTGGTAGGTTTCAAACTAGTTGTTAATAATAATAATAATAAAAATAAATAAATTTCTAAACGTCGGAGTATTATTATTATTATTTAATTATTATTATTAATATATATATATATATATATATAATATATATATATATATATATATATATTTTTTTTTTTTTTTTTTTTTTTTTTTTTTTTTTTTTTTTTTTTTTTTTTTTTTTTTTTTTTTTTTTTTTAAATCAACAATGTAAATGGGCCCGACCCATTTACTAAAGTTCATGCAGGTTCAAGAGGTGCGATCAAGTGATAACTTGATAAGCACGTTGAGGTGTGCTGTCGGGAAGCAACGAGCACGAAAATTAATTCAGGCTCAACCCCCGCAGTTGACTGTGATGTTGGCATGGTTGACTGCGATCTACGACATGAGATTATTGTGGGGCTTGAACTCTAATAAAGCCCATGTACATTCCTTACCCTCACGGTGGGCCACCCAAATTATTCCGCTCCACGTCGCCCACTCCACGTCTTTCGCCACCTTCATTCGTTAATCGCCCACATCACTCATCATACCACGTCACCTCATCCACCACTCCATTAATGCACAACATTTATTTCGCAAAATTTATTGCAGATTTTTCCCCCCGTTTGGTTGTTGTATATAATCAAAGTGTAAAAGAGAACTTTGTATTAATCATTCGCTTGTAAAACGGAGCAACTTCCTTTTAATTCAATATTCCAAGTCAGCAATTGTCTTCGACAACTGTATTCCAAGTCAGCAACTGTCACCCACCAGACACCATGGCCAAGCAAGTAAGTTCTTCCTCAATCATTCATACCCCATTAATGGATGTCGAACACAGTATTTCCAATACCCTATGTACAATTAAGCATTTACCATTATATCAAGAAGTTATTCTGAACTAGAAAAAGTCCCCTATATCCATGGTAATGGTTCGGTCAAGCGTTTTAGCAGCTTTCGTCCCTAAGACTCACTTGTCTCATGCATTCATCTGATGGTTAGCCTCAGCCATGTACCCTAAGAAGTGCTTCGTAATGAATCATTATGGAGAAAATGTTTTCCAAGTAACCACTCAATTAATTCACCAAGCATTGAATTACCCCGTGTCAGGAACATACACTACCTTTACTGAGGAATCCATGGTCTCCCATTATGATAGCTTGTCACCCCAAGAATTGTCTCATGTCACCTCATTCTTAGCTCCTAAGTTGGGAAAATTCTCTTTAGATGATAATATGTTCCCTTTAGATATTTTCGTAGTTGATATAAGACCAGTCTTACAAGTAATTTCAAAGATTTTAGAGAAAGAAGATTCCAGACAGGCAGATAAAGTGGTGTTGGGATTCAACTCCTTAATGATGAAGCCAGAAGTTGTGTTAGATATCCCATCTTTTTGGGTAAATATCATCAAT
Source organism: Pinus taeda (assembly GCA_000404065.3). Lineage (NCBI taxonomy): Eukaryota > Viridiplantae > Streptophyta > Pinopsida > Pinales > Pinaceae > Pinus > Pinus taeda. The sequence goes on from APFE031456822.1 coordinate 161,578, forward strand.
ACTCAATTCATGACTCTACCTCTTACTGGATCTTTTAAGTTCCCTTCAGTCATTACTTATCTGTTTTTATACCACAAAGTTGAGCACTTCTCAGGGTTGGAATTAAATGTTGTTGATCCAAACAAGAGAAAACAATCAGTAGCATTTTGGACAGACTTGATCAGAGGTGATCCAGGGGATGGTCGATTGTTTGAGTTCACCTCTTTATTTCTTCCGGTAGTTTACAAGATCTTGAATGGAACCTTACCTCCAGCTTTCCTTCCCAAAACTCAGGAATTCCTTTAGTTGAGTAAAGATGTGAGGTGTGGTGATTGGTATGTTTTTGAGGATCATGCAGAGATTAGGCTTTATGGAGCCTCAGTTAAACCATACAGATTGCCCAAATTTGTGCCAATGAGGCTCTTTGCCCTAGAATTTATTATACAGGGTTTGAATGTGGATCAAGTCCATTTTGTTCCCATGAAAAAAGGTTAATTGTTTAAGTTTCCCAGAGCAGTAGGTCCTTTCATTATGAACACTAGACAAGCTGCTCCAGAGGTTGAGAGGCTATTGAATGACATGTGTCTTTTACAGGTGGTTGAGTGGGCCTACGAACCTCACCAAGTCATTTACAAGAGGAGTATGGAGAATGGGTATTCAACATTTGTACATGAGAGTAGACCAGAAACAAAGAAGATGGAAAATTAAGGTTTACAGGTCACCTAGGGGGCAGAGATTGAAACTCCTGGCATTTCAGAAAAGGGTGCCAAGAGGGCTAGCGAAAATGTTATTGACTTGGATGAAGAAGAAGCAGAAGCAGCCAAAGGAGCTAAACTTTCAGATGTATCAACTGCAGCTCAACCTAGCCTAATAATTCAATTAGGAGAAACGGAGGGTGCACCAGCCTCCCCATCTTATAGAGAGCCTGCAAATGATCAAGTTCCTTTAATTCAAAATATGTTTGCTCAAATTGCTGAAAGGTGCAAGTAAATATGGAGATTCAAGCTCAGTCTCGAGTTGTTCTTGAACAAGCAAGATTATTATCTGCTATGGACTTGGAGAGAAGTCAATTTAAAATTGGTTTCTCTCATCCTACTGAGATGTCTGTTGGATCTGCCAACAGTTTCAAATTTGTTAATTTGACTGTTGATACTCACAAGCTTCCCATGCTTGACAAGATCAACTTGCATATGAAAACAGGGCAATTGATTGTTAATGACTTAGACAAGACTAATGCAGCTATTGTTAAAGCAGAGAAAATGTTGAACAAGGTAATTCAACAAATGAAGTTGGAAAAAGCCAATTCTAGGGCCCTGAATGCCCAGGCAGAAGAATTGAAGAACATTATTGTCAAGATAGGAATCAACCCTGATGATCAACCTATAGTACAAGAACTGTTGAAATCTGCTAAGGCAGAGATTGGAATTTTGAAGAAAAAGTTACATCTGCCTACAGGTGAGCATCCCATTGCTACATTGATAACTGAAGTAGAGAATGAAAAAGAGAAGCTATTACAGGACATATTGCAGAAAACTGAAGAAGTTTCTTTACTTAAAGAATCTTTGGATAAATTGCAACAACAAGTGAGTTCTCATGTTTGTACAATAGTCATGCCAGCAAATGGAGAAGATCCAACCGCACAGGTATTGCAGCTGGCAACAGAGTTGAAAATGGCTGAACATGATACCAAGAAAGTACAAAGGGAGTTGAAAACGACCTACAAATTGTTAAATTTGAGTGAAGAAGGAGCAAGGACAGAAAAGGAGAATGCAAAGAAGTACCAGGAATATCTATTAAGGACTGAAGAAGAGGTGAAAATACTGAAAGAAAAACTGAAGGGTAATATGTCCTTAATTCAAGCCAAGGAAATTTTATGGGATGAAATCATAGAGATTATCAGGAACATCTGGGAGTTCCTTGTCATTAAGTCTGATGAAAAAGCACTGGTCAGAGATATTGAAGGTGAAGTTATGAAGGACAAGCAGAAAGATCTGGACAGATCAAAATATGCTAAAAGAATGATAGATTTTATCAATTCCAAGTTTGCTTCAGAGCTTAAAGAGCATCACCTTCCAGACAGGACACTATGTGCAATTGATTTCAATAAAATTATTGTTAGAAATATCTACAGGAATACTGCTGAAAAGAAGTTAAAAGAAATGAAGGAAGTTGTCTCTAAGTTTAGCATACTGTTTGATAAAAGAGTGAGGGTTGGGCTTCCCTCTTGTTGGGATTTACAGGGAAATCTGCTGCCATGTAAAACATATGAAACTTTGTTGGTTGAAACAAAGAGTAAGATTGACAATACTAATGAAAAGACAACAGTGCTGAAAGGAGCCACTATTGTAAACTATCTTCATAAAGATTTTAAACTTCTGTTGATGGTGCAAACTTTGTTTACAGATAAGCCTGCTTATAGTAGGATTACAGCATTCAGGATAGCTCTTGATAAACTAGAAGAAGCACCTAAATCAAATGTGCCACTATGGAGAAAGTGCAAGGAATGGATGATAGAACAGGCGAAGGGTACACCAGTAGATCAACCTGCCAAAATTTCAAATTCAAACAGTGATCAACAATCACCAATCATAGTTTAATTTCTGTTATCTTATTTTCTGAGAAAGAGGTGTCTTTTACCCTCTAATGTAACATTTTAAAATGACTTTTACTTTAAGATAGTTAAATAAGCAGTTTGACAGTTTTGACAGTTACCAGTTGTCCCACGAATGTATAAAAAGATGAAAATTTATGAAAAAAGGGTGGGATTTTGTTAGAAGGAAAGGCTGTACTATTTTTGTACTCGATAAACTGATGATTAATAAAAGAATCAGGAGTTTCCATACATGTTGGGTATGATTTTGAAAATTTTCAACTATGTGTCATTTTCTTTATTCATCTCTTTAAATATGGTAATGAAGCTACAGGTCTTTATTTACCTATGTAAATGAAGTTAAATTCCTTAAAGAGCGCTCCCATATTTAAAACCTCTTTTTATATGTTTCCTCTAAATTACAAAGAATAGTTCTTGTTAAACGCAGCATATTGTCTTTAATTTCTTTACATATTCTTCACATCACATTCATATTCAACATCACATGGCATTTTGAGACCTTTTTTCAGTCATCTAAATATTGGGGTTTAAGGTCAAGTCTTTCAGATTCTTCAAATAGTGATTCAACTAAGATATAAGTGACAAACAAAATAAAGCATTAATGTCTTAGGCACAATTTCTCCATAGCCAAGAAATTGGTTTCCTAAGAGACAACATTAATTGGCGCCGTTGTCGGGGAGAGAAGAAAAGAACACTTTTCCCTGGGTTTTCAATATTTTCCTCTGCGTGTTCAGTGAGGAGGAAATTTTTTGTTGCAGTGAAAACAAGATTAACAATTATGGCTCCAAAAAGGCCTCATACAAGGTCAGACACCTCACAGCATAAACTCTAGCCCTTTTAGACCGTGAGAGGCTAGTTTCCAAGAGGGTTGGAAGGCCAAAAGCTCTTCTTATACTTTGTAGAAATTTTCTACAAATCAACTACCTCTGATACCATGTAGAAATTCCCACTGTAGATCACCTGGTAATGCAATGTACTAAAGCAAAACACTTGATTTACTTCTACAAACAATTTAGCAGAAGCTTAATCGAACATGAGCAACATCAATAAGAACACATATAACTGATAAGAAGGAATCAATCACACATAACATAGGAGAATTTACCCAGGGAAAGCACCAGCCTAAAACCCCATCTCTGTATTATCATACAAGTGGAAATATAACCAGTATTACAAAAAGAATAAGCTCAAAAGCTATCATGCTCCCTCTGTAATACCTCTGCTACTCATAGACAGTCAAAGGCCTCTATTTAACCTCTGTTCTGCCCTCCAAGCCTCTTATTTCTTTGTGCAATTCTAATTGGGGTCCAGTGCAGCCACTTGTGTGAATTGGCCTCTTCACACACTCACCAACCTCTGATCCAACCGCGTAATCCTGAAGGAGATAAATCCTCATCATGGATGAGCTTCCTTTATAGGAAAAAGATTCATCCAATTGATAGTACATTATCCCTTCTCTGATCTCAACTGGGTCTATGTCTGAACTGACATGCATGAGTTATTCATGAGAGAATCTTCAGTTATCTGAAGTGCAGCAGTTATATGCAAGCATGCATTAACTAACTGAACTTACTTAATTTAAACAAACTGTTTGAATCAAATATAACTAGACTTGACTTAGTTAACTGAACCAACTAATTACTACTCAAATTAGAACTCATCCTTATCTCTTTAACTGATGGATAAATTCCTCAATTAATAGATAAATTGTTGCATGTCCTCACATAGACTTCATGTTTGATTTTTCACAACTAACTAACTCATGGTGAATTAATTTATTTATTTTCAAACAGCTGCTAAGTTCAAATTCGAATTTTACTTCCAATTTTTAGCCTAGGGACTGACTAAAATAGCAATCCATCCTGAACTGCTAAAAATAGAATGTTATTTTTAACACTTCCATTTTTCATTCCCTGTTGCTCAATCCAGCACTGGTACCCAAATTGCTATTTATAGCAGTGTTATTTTTAGCACTTCTATTTTTAGCATTTCTTGTTGCCATTTTCAACACTCCCTCTCAACAACAAAGGCATTCAACTCGAACCCGATCATGTACCTTTGGAATGTTTTGCATGCAACACTTCTACCAAGTGTGGTTGCTCCAGCGACTCTCGGAACAAAAAAAAACTCCTCACTGACCTCTCTGTTGGGTTAGAAACATACTCTGATGCTGAAGCTCTACCTGCTACTGACAAGTGCTCCCTCTCTGACCTCTGAGCTGCTGCAACACTCCATGCATCTCGCACTATTGCACACCTCTCTGTGCCATCCTGCACTGGTGCAACACTCTTGTGCCTCTCGCATTGTTGCAGCCTACTAGCTCTACATAGTCTTGGGACTCCTGCACTGTAGCTCTCTCTGCCGCTCCATCCGCATCTATCTCTACCCACTCAGCTAGTCCTACTACTCCTCGTCGAGGCTCCTGTAGCAAAGTCGAATATAAGAGGTTGGGTACGTCAAGGATCCTACCCCTCCTCCTTGGGACGATCACTCCACATCGCCCCACCTCCTACCTGGAGGTATGGCTGCATGTGATCCCTC